>PVJS01006692.1:28253-58931 GCA_004027185.1 Glis glis
GGCCCTATTTTTTATACTTTATTTTTGAAACCGGGTCTCACGAAGTTGTGGAGGGCCTCACTAAGTAGAGAGAGAGAGAGAGAGAGAGAGAGAGAGAGAGAGAGAAAGAGAAAGAGAGAGAGAGAGGGACAAGGAGAGAGAGAGCGAGAGAGCTGAGGCTGGCCGCCAAGCCGGATCCTCCGGTCTCCGCCTCCCAAAGTACTGGGATTACAAGCATGCACCACCACGCCCGACTGCAGTTCCAATTTTTAAAGGGTATAATTATTATTATGCTTTGAATATCAACTTCATTCATTCATTGCTTTATTCATTCAATTAAACATTCAAGCTCATGCTTCCTACATTAACAGACACCTCAGTATCCTATTAAATAGATAGCATTATTTTCACTGTACAGACAAGAAAAATGACACATAAAGACTTGCCCAACTGATATGCCTGCTTCTCCACTCAAATATTTAACATACAATGAAAAGGTAATGTACCCCAAACTAAACTATCCTAATGCCTAATCCTCTTCATTTCGATAAACTGTTCACTCAGTTACTCAGGTCAAAAATTTAAGAACCATCTTTCACTTCCCCTTAATGTCACCATCCACCTCTTTCCATCCATAACTAAAACATGACTACTATCATCTCTCTGCTGGAATATTACAATATTCCTCAATGGTCTTTGTATCTCATTTTTGCCTTCTATATTCCATTCTATATCCAGCAGCAAAAACAGTATTTTTAAAAACATACACTAAGATAGTGTAATTTCTCTGATTAAAAGCTCTAAAAGCATCTCGTTGCAATTACAATGATCCAACCCTCCCATATCTCTCAAAATTAATATCATTATCCTCTTACCCACCACAGTTATTTGTATAAAGATAAATATGTGTCCCAAGCTGAGTCAGTTTAATCAGCAGCAGGATTTTTTCCTGTAACTATAAGAAAGGCAAATTTCAATGAAGTTATGAAACCAGCAGAACAAAAACACCACAGAGCTGTATGTAGTAGCCAATGTGTGACACGAGAATATACTGACTGAGAATAAAGATAGTTCAAAAGAAAGCAGACATGAGATATGGACAGAGACTGTTCATGCTGGTTTGTGGATATCACCTGCATATATTTATTATCCAAACATTAAAATCCTTCTTTAAAAAAACTTCCTATATGTCAAGCACTTTACTAGGTAGACACTGACATGACTTAAAGATAGAAGAACATACATATGCACATATACGCACATACACACACACATATTTTGTCTGTTTGGACAGTTGGTTTTTTGGTACTGGAAATTGAACCCAGGGGAGTTCTACCTCTGAGCTACATCCCTAGTCCTATTTATTTATTTTTTTAATTTTGAAACAGGGTCTCACTAAGTTGCTGAGGACCTCGATAAATTGCTGAGGCTGGCTCTGAACCTATAATCCTCCTGTCTCAGTCTCCCAAGTATTAGAATTACAGGGTGTGCCAACATGCTTGACTAAAAAACCTGTTTTCTAGGTGTTTCAGGAAAATGTTTCCTTAAAACACAGCTTTATGCTGGTTCCATGCTGTCATCTCTTGTCCATTTGGAAAATGCTCATTTTTATAGGTCCAGCTCAAATGTAGCCTAATGAGAAGGCCTTCCACAACCCTATAGGTAAAGCTAATCCCAGTCCCTACCATCTTCTACCAGACTTCTGTTACAGCACTTATTAAGTCATCTTTAGTATGTTTGCGTCTATCTCCTCAGATAGAAATCCCACATGCAAATGATTCATGTGCTGCTACAAGCTGCCAGCATGTAGGAACACCATAAATATTTGTTGAATATAGGAATCTATATTTCTTTTATATAGGGAGACCTTTATGTAAATGCCCATGTCTTTAAGATAGTACATTACTAATAAATATCAAAAAAGAAAGTCATAAAGGAAGTGCTAGGAGGAAGAAGAAAGTTACTCTGTCTCTATGGGGAGCATGCGAGAAAGCCTTGGGGAGAAGGCAGCCTTTGCGCTCGGACCTTAAAAGCGTGATAGATATGGACATGGAAGAAAAAAGCAGCAGGGGCAGAAGAGAGCGTGAACAAAGCGAAGGTGCAAGAAGTGGCAGGGGTGTGGGTCTGAAGAATGCAGGGCAGCCCTGCGTGGTTGGAACTGCTAGGGAATAACGGGGTGTAAAATGTGACATTTGTTCGCTTTTGACTTATAATAACACTTAGACATGAAGAGAACCATTATTATTGTTTTGTAGATATTTGGGAGACAGAATCAAGCATCAAGTAGTGTTGAAACAGACCTTAATTTGCTACAGAATACTGTGATAGATAAGGTAGAAGAATAAAACAGCCACACTTTTCCTTAAGCTTATAAGGAAATGAAGGACATATAATTATTAAATAATTCTAACACAATTCAGGCAATAAGACATCATAAAATAAGAATGTTATTAAAGACATATATCGAGTTGGGTGCAATGGTACAGGCCTATAATCCCAGTATTTGGGAGGCTGAGACAGGAGGATCACAGGTTCAAGGCCAACCTCAGCGATTTAGGAAGACCCTGTTTCAAAATAAAAAAATAAAAAGGGCTTAGGGTGTAGCTCAGAGGTAGAATGTCCTTGGGCTCCATCCCCAGTACCAAAAAGGTGTGTGGGGGGGGTAAAGGCATGTATCAAGTACTTTATATTTTAGGCACTGTGTTAAGAGCTTTAACTGAGCCAGGCATGGTAGCGCACGCTTGTAATCCCAGTACTTGGGAGGCTGAGACAGGAGGATCACAGGTTTGCGGCCAGCCTCAGCTACTTAGTGAGGCCCTCTGCAACTTAGTGAGACCCTGTTTCAAAATAAAAAATAGGGCTGGGGGTGTAGCTCGGAGGCAGAATGCCCCTAGGTTCAATCCCTAGCACCACAAAAAAGTGCTTTAATTGCAACAATATAGCTAATCTGTGTAACACGCCCTAAAATAGAGCACCAACTCAGAGATGGGGAAACTGAAGCATGGAAAGGCTAAACAACTTTTCAAGGTCAGAGAGTTAGTAGACAGTAGATCTAGTACAAAGGGCTGTATCTGCATAGGAGAAAAAGTGGGTGAGTTTTACTAAAGAGGCTCTTAGGTGCAACAAAGCTTTGTTGCAGCTGTTGAGCTAAAATGTTGGGATTATGCCAGGGAAGGAAACAGATATGGCCTTGCTCTCATGAAGTCTACAGTATAATAGGAAAGGCAGGTAAACAAATATATAATTATAATTTGTGACCATTTTCCTATTAAGGAGATAAACTGGGTTTAGTGATAGAAATTAACAAAGGAGTGGAGACCTAGTTAGACTTGAGGAGGATGGTGACAGTAAGTTTTTCTGAGACATTTAAGCTGAGACCTGAAGAATGAGGAGCCAACTGTACAAAGGATGGTCCAGATACAAAGAAGAGCCAGAGCGAAGGTGATGAGACGTACAAGAGACATGTGCACTTAAGTAAAGGGGTCCATGTGATAATGTATGATGGTGCAGGAGAAAGTGGGAAAAAAATGAGACTGGAGAGGGAGACCAGTTCATGTAGGATCCGCTCAAGCGGGACTTGTGTAGTTGATGTTAAGGAACTTGCTTTTTGTCTGTTTTTCTGTTATGGGGTCTTACAGAGGGTTTTAAGCAATAGGGTAGACATGTTTTTTAAAATATCACTATGGTTATGTGAAGTCTAGATTTGGGTTAGTGGTGGAAGAATCAAAGTAGGATGATCCAATAATGAGCCACTGCTGGAGTCCAGGTAAGAGATGATGGTGGCTCGAAGCAGGCGTGGAGAATAAAGCAGGGAATCAAAAATGACAGCCAGGTTGCTAACATTTACTTGGTTGGGGAAGCTAGGCTTTTTTTTTCCCCCTGGTTCTGGGGATTGAAGCCAGGGGCATTCTACCTCCAAGCTACACCCCCAGCCCTATTTTTTAATTCTTTATTTCAAAACAGGGTCTCACTAAGTTGCGGAGGGCCTCACTAAGTAGCTGAGGCTGGCCGCGAACCCGGATCCTCCGGTCTCAGTCTCCTAAGTACTGGGATTACAAGCATGAGCCACCACGCCCGGCAAAACTAGGCTTTTAAAATGAGTAGAGACACCGGGCGTGGTGGTGCACGCTTGTAATCCCAGTACTTGGGAGGCTGAGACTGGAGGATCCGGGTTCGCGGCCAGCCTCAGCTACTTAGTGAGGCCCTCCGCAACTTCGTGAGACCCGGTTTCAAAATAAAGTATAAAAAATAGGGCTGGGGGCGTAGCTCGGAGGTAGAACGCCCCTGGGTTCAATCCCCAGTACCGCAAGAAAAAAAAAAAAAAGAGTAGAGACATTAATGTATCTTCTAGCCCTGAAATTCCCAATTTTACAGCAGAGGAAATAGGTTTAGAGAGTTAAGTGGATGATTTGTTCAAGGTCTCATTCTTTCAACAAGACAGTATAACAGTACAGTTAAGAGTGTAAACTCTAAAGTCCGATTGTCTGGATGTGTGAACTGGCAGTGCTGTTTGCAAACTGTGTAACTAACTTCTCTGTGCCTCTGAAGGGCCACAGAATTGAAATGTTTGCTTCAAAGTAGAGAAAGTCTTAGTTTTCTCAACTATAAATTAGGGGAGTTAAAGGACCTCTAAAGATCGTTCTTAATTTAAGATTTTTTTTTTTTTTGCGGTATGGGGATTGAACCCAGGGGCATTTTACCTCCGAGCTACGCCCCCGGCCCTACTTTTTATACTTTATTTTGAAACCGGGTCTCACGAAGTTGCGGAGGGGCTCACTAAATAGCTGAGGCTGGCCGCGAACCTGGATCCTCCGGTCTCCACCTCCCAAGTACCAGGATTACAAGCATGCGCCACCACGCCCGGCTTAATTTAAGAATTTTATAATTATAATACTATATTAAAGTCACAGTTGAGTATAATGGCTTCTAAGTATTGGGCCACAAATAATTTTTTCTTTGAAATAGTGGTATGAAGTGGAAAAGAATTCTCTCCAAGAGTTGAAGTGCCTGAAAATGGATTCACAACTCCATGATACATCTCCAGTGCTCTAAACTTATTCTACCAACTTTAAGGATTTATTACCTACATGGCATGCATGATTGAAGAAAGTAATTTCTCAGTAAATTCTATTTTATTTCTGTCAGCTATACTTCTGTCAACTGTAGTATTATTACTAAAAACATGTTTAATGATTAATAAAAACATAATATAGCCAGGCATGGTGAACATACATGTGATCCCACTACTTGGGAGGCTGAGACAAGAGGATCACAGGTTGGAGGCCAGTCTCAGCAATTTACCAAGACCCTATTTCAAAATAAACTAAATAAATACAGCAGAGCATGTAGCGTGGAGGTAGAATGCCCCTGGGTTCAACTCCCAGTACCAAACCAAACAAAAACAAATCAAAAAAGCATAATATTATAAAATTAAAATATAAAGCACATAGTAGTAAATATAAAATGAAAACATTGGTAATCGCAATATATTTTCACATGTATTTGCAATATCATAGACACTGTAAATGCAAATGCTCAAAAATAAATAGCTTCTGGATATGCATTTACTTTAGTAGAAACTGGGCCATAGAGCTTGGCAGTTAATACATCTAAATAACAATACCACAAAGACTAACAATATATTCCATTTCTGGTAAATTACCTAAACAGGATTAAGTTCTAGAACTTGGAATGTATATCTTTACATCAAAATAAGTGATAGCTTGTCTTGAGTTGAAAATCTGGCTAAAAAAAGAAAATCACTTTTGTGGTAACATTTCTAGCATACATAGTATTTAAGAAATTGCTTTTGTTTCTTTCATACTGAACTAATTATGATTCAGAACTGGGGGGAGTGCTAAAAATTTAAATAATGTTTTCCAAGTTGGATAAATGTTAAGTTCTGATAGTATGTAACAGATTGATAACAGGAATACCTAATTAGTACTTTGTAAAACTAGTATTCGAGTGTTACTAAAGCTAACCTTATTATAAAATATTAATTATAATATTTTTTTATTTTTCCATGCTATACATTATTTAGATAAGTTGCATTTAATAAAAAGGATGCCTTCAAACAGAAGTTATAATGCTCTATTATATTATTTAAAAAACACTTTGAAAATCCATCACAGATTCTAAGAACTGTGGAGCCAAACGTGAGCTTTGAGATCATCTGGTCAAAACAAGTCCTCACAGTAGACCCCAATAACAATGTCTCTGACAAGTGAGCACAATTTTGAGTTTCTATCCATTTCCAAGATACTCAGATTAAGTAAAAGTACCTTTGATTTTCTTTTTCTTATAGTTAGAACACTTTCACAGAATTTAAGCAAATCAATTACATGCAAAATCAATAGAAAGCTATTCTATATAACATGAAAAATTGCTTCTACAAATACAAACTGATCATATGTCACTGCATTTGGAATTATAATTTTTTTATAAAATGCTCAAGAAAGAAAGCTCTTTCTTAGTTCCATGTCTTTTTTTCTACCAAATTTTTTAATGACTTTGACTGTCAGACAAACAAAAAGTAAACTTTCTGTTTTGATTTATTATTAATTTGAAATGCTTATTAGTCTCTGTAAATGATTCAATAATATTCTCAGACACATACTTCAAAACAAATACTAGCACTCTATAAATTTTTAACACAACCATGAACCTCCTATTTTTCTGATTAGCTTCTAAGGTATTTTATAATATGAAAGGAAATCTTTCAGCTAATTTGAGATAGTTCACACTACTGGCTCCCAACTTGGAAACCGAAAGGTGAGTTAGCTAAACAATAGATGCCAAGACTTGGTAGGCTGCAGAAGCATAGCAGGAGTAACTTAACAAGGTGATAATAGACAGAAATGCCATCCGTACTGTGCTATTGAAACGTGTGCTTAATAACCCTGATGTCTGGTCCACTTTTTTTTTTTTTTTGCTTCAAAGTCTGAAGTAGAAGCTACAGTCTCTGAGAATAGGCCATTTCAAAACTCAATCTCAAGAAATACATTAGGTTCAGAAATTTAGTCTCTACCAGCAGGGGCCAGGAAGTAGAAGAAAACAGCAGCTGCTATATCCCATCACTTATTTATTCATTAGTTCAGCAAAGAGTGTTCCTATCACAATCCAGGCATTCAGACAGAGGTGACTCTGACAGAGTTCACAATCTAGTGGGGTTTGGAGACACTACAGTGGTGTACTGGTACACTAGCTCTCCTGAAACAAAAAGTCATCATATAAAGCATTTACCAATTTCTGTGGGTAAATATTTTCACTGTAGCCAATTTCAAGCAACCAACAGTTTTTAAGATTCACAAAATTTCTGAATATTTCCTAATCAACTTCTTGCACTGATAGGAGGTAGTTCCAGCACTGTACCACAAATAAATTCAATTAAATATCTGAAAACTGACACCAACAAGTGCTTTAACAGATGTATTTGAAAGTGTTGTGGTTAGACTGGTTTAATAGAATTCAATTAATTTCAACAAACACCCTTAATTCTACTATTCTTAAAGCATTCCGTTTAGTTCTAGAGAGAATATAAACATTAGGAAGATATAGTACCCTTCTCAAAGGGTGTATAGGTTGAAAGATAGTCTGAGATAACTACACAAATGAGAGTACCATGAGGCACAATATCACCTTGTGGTATAAGGGAAAACTGAAGGAGGACACATTCACATCCGACAGGACTACAGACGGTTTCCTGAAGGATGTACTAGCTGAGAGAGGTTTTCCCAACTATACATGGGTCTTGGAATAACATAAGGAAAAGGGCTCAAGCTAAGGGATAAGAGCTGAAGGAACTCTGAGCAAGGAAGGATTCACATCCTTTTTAAAAACAGACATGTTCATAGACAAGTAAGTAAATATCATTTGGTAAAAACTTGGGTACTCAGAAGAATAAGTTCTATAGTTGTATTAATGCCCATTTTTGTTCTTAAAATTAAATAGCATCTGTCAGGTATGTATTATTACTGCTATGCTAATTTTAGAGCTGAGGAAGAGTCTATGTAATGAATAGAAGGAGGGTTAGGTAGCAGGCTACTGCCACAGTATAAACCATGTGGACTCATGAAAGACACAGGAAATGGAAGTGCTGAGAGCACTGAGAATCCCACCCAGGAAAACGTAGTGACTTCACTGCAGACGCTTCAGTGTCACCAGCCCATGTTCTGCATCAGTGCCTCTGTTTCTATGGCAGGAGAGTTGACCATCAAGCCCTGAGCACACACCTTCACCAAGAATGCTGCGTTGCACATCTAGAGGAGGTGCTTTTTTCTTTGCCAGCCTTTCTTCTCCTTCCTCCTCCTCCTCCTCCTCCTCTTCCTCCTCCTCTTCCTCCTCCTCCTCCTCCTCCTCCTCTTCCTCCTCCTCATCTTCTCCCCTTCCTTCCTTCCTTCCTTCTTTCCTTTCCCTTTCCCCTTTCCTTCTTTCCTTTCCTTTCCTTTCCTTTCCTTTCCTTTCCTTTTTCCTTTCCTTTCCTTTCCTTTCCTTTCCTTTCCTTTCTTTTCCTTTCCTTTCCTTTCCTTTACTTGGGATTGAACCCAGGGCCTCACACAGTGGTAGGTGATCACTCTACCACTGAGCTATATCCCCAGCCCCTAGGAGTTCCATTTTCAACCTGCACAGCCATATGTAATAGGTCTAACACTAGCAGATACTATAAGAATCAAAAGAACTAGGGTGGGGGAAAGAGGTAAAATATAAAATACTAACTCAAGGTGAAGTTTCCTCCTCTTTTCCCTCACAGAAGTTGATATAAATTTCCAAGGTCAACCACAAGAGTATTATTGACAAGTCTTCAAAGAATTATATGCAAATTACTATGAAGTAAAAGCCATTCTCTTTTTAAATAAATATCTACCAGAAATACAGATAATTTATGATAATTTCTCCATAGATAAGATGTTTTTGTTTTGTTTCTTGAGATAGGGTCTGACTATGCTGCTCAGACTGACCTTGAATTCCTGGGCTCAAGTAGCCAACTGCCTCAGTCTCCCAAGTAGCTGGGACTACCGGCACGTGCCACCACACCCAGCTGAGAATGTCTAACAGTCAAGTTGGTATCTTTATTCTCCAAATTATTCACTGTGTCCTAAAATACATGTTACAACAATGTAACAACAGAATAATACTGATGGAAGCACAATGCAAAATTAGTCATAGGAACTCTGTATAATGATATAAAGAGTAGCTAATAATAGTATCTCTGTCATGTAGAAAAGGTGGTGTTAATTCTCTTGAAATCATATTCTGTAGTGCAATAGATCTATCTTCAAATAGTCAAAACCAGAATAGGAATATATCCCCTTTTATGGATTTAGCAAAAATGATTATAAAATGTGGCTCCATAAAATTCTCCAATGATTAATAACATCAAACTCAAGAAAAATTGTTTCTAACACCACAAAGTCCATTTTCTCTTGGTTTAAAAGTTCAACGGAAAGGGGGAACACTTAGTCACTATCTCAAGAAGAGTCCTTTAACTCTTGGCAAACACTGGCAAGTTGGAACTTGGTGTTCTCATCCAGGCGACATCAGCCCCAGCCTCTGATCCTCCTCTGTGGTACAATTCTTCATTTTGTAGGTACAGCTCTCTTATGAGCCCTCAGTTCTCCATATTCATTTTTTGTTTTGTTTACTTTAAGTGTATAAGTCAGTGGTTTTCTGCATATTCACAAAGTTTTGAAGCCATCATCACTAATTCCAAAACACTGCCATCACTCTGAAATTTCCCCCAAAATGGGCAAAAGACTTGAACGAACATTTCTCCAAAGAATATATAAAAATGGCCAAGAAACACATAAAATGATGCTCTACATCATCAGTCATTAGAATAATGTAAACCCAAACCACAACGAGATACTACTTCACATCCATGAGGATGGCTGTTATTTTAAAAAAATTGCAGAAGTAACAATTGTTGGTAGGAATGTGGTGAAGTCAAAACACTTACTATGCATTGCTGGTGGGAATATAAAATGGTGCAGCAAAAACTTAAAACATAAAAATACCATATGACCCAGCAACTCCATTTCTTAGTATATCTCCCCCCAAAATTGAAAGAATGTTCTCAAAGATGTATTTGTTCACCCCTGCTCACAGCAGCATTATTCACAATAGCCAAACAGAGGAAGCAAGCAAATGGCCCACCGGTGGGTGAACAGATAAATAAAATCTGATATCTGTGGACAGTAGAAGATAGCCTCAAAAAGGAAGAAATTCTGACACATACTACACCATGAACAAACCCTGAAGACATTAACCTAAGTGAAATAAGCCAGACACAAAAAGCCACATACTGTGTATGATTATACAAGGTACCTACAATAATCAAAGTCTTAGGGATAGAAAGTAGAATGGTGGTGAGCTAGGGATGGAGGGAGAGTTATTGTTTAATGGGTATGGAATTTCACTTTAGGAAGCTAAAAAATTCTGAAGATGGATGTTGACAACAGTTATATTCAATGTGAATGTTACTTGATATCACAGAAATGCACACTTAAAAATGATTAAAATGGTAAATTTTATGTATGTCTTACTTCTTGGCACAATTTAAGAAAAATGGAAAAATCATATGTGGCAAAGTTACCAGCTGACTCAGCAACTCTACTACTAGATATATACCATGAGAATTGAAAACACATGTCCTCATATGTCCTCATAGAAACATGTGCATAAATGTTCATAGCGAGCAGCATTATTCATAAAGGCCAACCAATGGAGGCAAAATATGTATCCATTAATGAATGAAGAAAATGTGGCACATCCATACAATGGAATATTATTCAGCCATAAAAAAGGAATGTCCTTTTGTTACATCCATGTTGTTGCAAATGACAGAATTTCCTTCTTTCTTGAAGGCTGAATGGTATTACACTGTACTGCATTTTCTTTATCTATCTATCCAGTGATGGACACTTTTAGGTTGCTTCCACATCTTGGTTATTGTGAGCATGCTACAAGAACACAGGAGAGCAGATATCGCGTTAACATTCTAATTACAATTCCCTTGGATTTTTAATTTGCATTTCCCTAATGATTAACGATACTGAGCAACTTTTCATGTGCTTGCTAGCTCTTCACATATCTTCTCTTAGAAAACGTCTATTTTTGGTCAGGCGTGGTGGTGCACGCTTGTAATCCCAGTACTTTGGGAAGCAGAGACCGGAGGATCCGGGTTCGCGGCCAGCCTCAGCTCTCTCTCTCTCTCCCTCTCTCTCTCTCTCTCTCTCTCTCTACTTAGTGAGGCCCTCGGCAACTTCGTGAGACCCGGTTTCAAAATAAAGTATAAAAAATAGGGCCGGGGGTGTAGCGCGGAGGGAGAATGCCCCTGGGTTCAATCCCCGGTACCGCCAAAAAAAAAAAAAAAGAAAATGTCTATTTTTTATCTTTTTCCAATTTTCATTTAGATCATTTGTCTTTTTATTACTGAGTTGTAAGAGATGTTTACATATTTTGGGTTCAAGTCTCTTAGCCCATATATAATCTGGAAATATTTTACCCCATTCTGAGAGTCATCTTTTCTGTGTACTGATAATTCCCTTTGAAGTACCAAAATTTTAAATTTTGATGAATTCCAATTAATCTATTCAGTGCTAGGCCCTGAAAGAAAGAAATGAATTTGACACTTTTCCTGATTGAGGTACACATAGTCTAATAGGGGAAAAACACAAATCATTAGAAATGAGTTTGGTGCTATGGCAGATACATATTCATAAGGAGAGAAGAAACTCAGAAAAGAAACATCTAACCTGAATAACCACAAATGTGACTACCCGGACTGAATAACCACCTGGCTCACAACACTTGGCTTCAAATTATACACACACACAGAACAAGAATAGCCATAAGAGAAATCATTAAAAGAGAAAAATGTACCATAGCTCCAAGTCAGGTTCCAGAAATCTAGAATAACTTTTGAGCAATAAAGGATATCTGTATGATCAACAAAGATGACTGACTTGAAGAAGTCAACATTCATTTGGGTTTATGATGCGTGCATGTTAATACATCAATCACATTTACTTTGCAGACATGCTTCACATATTGCTCCACTCATTCCATACAAAAATTGGTTACAATAGTTGAAATTAAAGTTACTAACAGACATCAGGACTTGTTTTTTGTTTGTTTTTTTGTTTGTTTGTTTGTTTGTTTGCAGTACTGGGGATTGAACCCAGGGACATTCTACCTCCGAGCTACACCTGCAGCCCTATTTTTTATTCTTTATTTTGAAACAGGGTCTCACTAAGATGCGGAGGGCCTCACTAAGTAGCTGAGGCTGGCCGTGAACCCACTATCCTCCTGTCTCAGCCTCCCAAGTACTGGGATTTCAAGTGTGCCCCCACCACGCCCGGCTTGACATCAGGACTTTTAAGACATCTTACTTACTGTATTCCTGACATTTCAAATTTCAAGAAAAGTGATCCATGTGTCTATATGTCATCATCAACAAAATTTTCACCAGGAAGAAAATAGCATCTTTTAAAGATATCTTATTAAAATTCCCTAATTTATGACTTGACAGAAAAGGGAAACGTCTCTCAATTCAGCAGAAATGAACTGATGTTCAACTTATATTCTTAGGATGATTATTATTACAAGATATTATAAACACATCTCTTTGAAGGAAATATTTTACATTTTCATCAGGCAAAGGAAGGCATGTAAAGTGCTTTTGATAACAAAATACCAAAAGAACTAAAAATGAATGCCAACAGCATAGTTTGAATTTAATATACATAATCTATAACTCTAATATTTGCTTTTGAAATTGAGTTTTCATTAAAAAATCAGGAATCTTACTAATTATCTCACTTATAATTAATTTCACTTAAATGTGATTTTCATTATATTTCTCCTTCATAATGATTATGGAACTTTTCTATAATATAGCCAGGAAAAAAAGTTCCTAAATCAAAACTTCAATAAAGTTTTATTTTATTAAATAACTATCACAATGTGGTAACAATATACCTATAAGAATTATGGCATTACATTGATAAAAAGATTTTAACTGTCAGCAAAATAGAAGGAAACAGATTAAGAAAGTCAGTGTGTAAAACAAGATTGTTAATTCACATAAACTAAAGCTGTTGGGTTAGACATACAGAATTTTAACTTTTCTAAAAACTTTTAAGATTGTCTCGTGGTGCCACAATGAATTCACTGTGTTAACATTTAAGGCAGGCTTGCTTCTAGCAGAAAACAAAGAGAATTACATAAATGAATACAAATTGATGATCTGGTAATGTGACATTTAATTTTATATTCAAGAAGTCTAGCAGGTATATAAAACTTGAGAGTTGCATTTATTTATTTATTTTTGTTTATTATTTACTTATTTATTTATTTATTTGTTTGTTTATTCATTCATTCATTCATTCATTCATTCATTCATTGTGGTGGTATGGTTGTTGTATTAAACAGGGTCTCACTAAGTTTCTGAGGGCTTTGCTAAGTTGCTGGTGCTGGCCTGGAGCCTGTAATCCTCCTGTCTCAGCCTCCCAAGTACTGGGATTGCAGGTGTTTGCTACCACACCCGGCTGAGAGTTGCTTATCTTTAAAATGTATAAAATGGAAGGTCTACCTTTTTTTATTTTATAATGTATATGCTTTCTCTCTATAGGATAAAGTTCTTTTTTTCCCCTTTTCTTTTTAGCTACCTTTTAAATGGCTAGGCAAGAGAAATTTTATCAATATTATTTAATATTTTCCTCATGGACAATATGAAAACAATTTAGATTTTATCAGGTAAACAGGAAGTCATTGCACCTTAATCTCTCACAATGAATAAGAAATTATATGTACAAGATAGACACTTATTTTAAACATTTTTTTGCCCTCTCACTCCATGAAGTGGAGTACATTTTATGCTTACCTCCCAAAATACATAAATATAGTTTGCACTTTCTCAAACAGAAGTTACATATCCTCCCAGAAATATAAGCTTGTCATTTGCACAATCTTTGTTTTAGAGGGAGAAAATATCCTCTTGAATGCTCATAGTCATTAACTAGGGGGTTCTTCTTTCACCTTCTTCTGGAACTGTCAAAACACATTTATTTCTTCATTGGATTTTTAAAATACCGATTGTAACAAATATTTGACTTTGATATTTATACCTTCAGTTATTCAAAATTTGTGGATATTTGACTTTTGGAGCATCAAATTTCTAGGAAGTTATTCTATAATAAATGTGTGAAATAGCTATAGTCAAAATAGGAAAAGATTCCTTCCTTGCCTTCAACTACTTTGGACACCACATCTCTGGATACTGCAGGCTAACACTATGCTGGCATTTTTAAAAATTCTAATTTACACTGTAGGTGCAAATACAATTTGTTCCTCTGTCATTCATAGGACTTTCCCAACATTACTCTTTTCCAAAATACCTTCTTCCTTCTTGTTTCCTTCATCCCTATCCATCACTGTCCATGTTCAGTATTATTTCTCCAACTGCCCTCCCTCCACCCCCATGCATTAGCTGTAAAGTAGATGTAAAGCTTGGTGTAAGTCCAAAAATTTTATGATCAAAATACATACTTAGCAAATTGTTTGGCTAAATCTTTCATGTATGATGAAAGATTATTACCACAATTCATTAGCAAATTATAGACTTTGAAATGTAGGCAGACAAATATTTGGCCCTGTATCAATCAATTTGGACCAGCTGGGTAGAAATTCACACAATCCCAGGAAACCTGGGAAGTGAGGTGCTCTTTCATTTTTCATTCACTTGAAACATTAAAGAAAAATTATCATTCTATAAAAATGTCCACTTTTCAAGATTTTAGCAGAGCCATTTTATAATGGGTTTCATTTTCGGTCAATTACTACCTTACTGACCAATAAAATGATCTTTTTTCCCCCTGCAAATGATTGTGGAGGAACAGTGCCTAATGCACACAGGGCACCCAAATACTTAACCATTATAATCCCGTTTAAAAAGCTAAATATTTAATAATGGTTGCATTGCCCTTAAAAAAGAGGAAGGGACTCTACATATACTAAATAAGCCTGGAAACTAATTTTGCTGTTATTCACAATAAATAATATCATTAACATTCTTCCTCTGAGCCTCCCTAGCCTAGTGAGGTGACCCTGTACAAAGATTCTGATTGATCCTATGTCTGTCTGCTTTGGTTAAGCTACAAGGCGGTATATGGGGACAGCTGCACTTTGGGAGCAACTTAAAACAAATTTCATCTTAGTGGCATCTAATCCAGTGCTTGGTACAAGACGCATGGAAAAGTCAGTGTCAAAATTAAACAATGACGGCTTTGCAATGAGCAGATGCTTTTGCCCTGCAGCTGTAAAACCTTAGAACAATCCAGTACTCTACTGTCTGGTCACGCAATGACCACAAAGCAAGGAATACATTTTGTCATTTATACAATATGTTTGCTATGAGCTTTTAAAGCCTTTTTTTCCCTTTAAAAATATAATTAAAAACAATAGGAAAATATTGAGGGTAACAATATAGCTCTGAATTGAACAAGAGGATTTTTTAAAAGTATATTCACCACACTAAATATGTTTGAAAAAGAATAACTCCTGGACTACATAGCTTAAATCACACGCAAGCCACATCAGACAAAAGAAAAATACTATCACCAGATGTTTTAAGAGGTTATGGTCAAATAACTTTTGGCAAATAAGGAAACACATGTAAATAACTTTCTACCTGTAGGATAACTCACATTTATGAGTACTTTATATTCCCTTATCCACCTTTAATTCATTGTTTGTTTTTTTTTGTTTCTTTATTGGCTTTTTTGCAGGGAGGTTGGGAAAGCATGAGGACATTGCTCTTTTTTATGACTAGAGGATACATAAATATTAAAATACTCAGCTTAAGCAGTGTGGTACTTACAAGAGATCTATGAAGAAACTACAGCCTTTCCCAAACCTTACCTTACCAAAGGGAACCTTGTCTCTGGCATTCACATTCAGGAATCTAAGGGTAAATATTCTAATACTGAAATAAACTCTTCTTTATGAGGAAAAAGCATTTCAACCACTGTCCCTGTGAAACCAAAGCAGCAGCCCCCACTAAGTAAGTGCTTGCATGGTCATGATCAATCTGCTTCTGCTAATTGAGGTTCTGGCTTTAAAGATAGCTTTTCATTGTACCTATGAAAAAGAATCTAGTAGCTTTACCTTTAAATTTTCTCTTACAAAAAAAATTCTTTCTGTGAGTTTTTCTTAGTCTTTGAAATTTTCTCTCCAAGGATATCAATTCAGTAATGCGTCACTGCTTATAAATTTCATTGGATATTTTGTTGGTTGAAGATTAGGGAATTCCCCTTCTATCTCACCGCATCCCACAACTTACAATTCAATGCAAAGTCCCATAGTAATGATCACGTCAACTGAAAATTAATCAAATTTATTTCAAATATCAAAGAGGGCATGCAACACTCTCAATTAAAAGTCTTTCAGAAATAAAACAATTTTGTGGTTGCTTTTGTATTACTGTATTTTATTTTCTAAGAATGTAATTAAAACACTGACACAAATAGCGCATTGCTGCATTATGCTTTTTAAAATAAAAATTCTAGACATTCATTTAGGGAGATTGGCTAAACTTAGAAAAGACTATAAAACATTTAAAATTACTATTATGTACAAATGATATGATTTTGCTGTCTTCTTTGCTGACAGCTATTATGAAAACAAATTTGAATAATATTGTTGCTAATATATGCCATCAAACAAAAGTAAACTGTCATTTAAAATATATCATGAGAAACTACAAAAACATACAAAACAACTCACGTTTATTTCTAAATTTGATCCCTTGTAACTTAACCTATATAGCTTACACTGAGAACTAATTATTTTAGTATCAGTCTTCCAATTACAGTATTGTACATGAACAGCTTTAGGGATAGGGAATAACTATAAATTTGTGCAAACTGGATTTGTTAATATTTTGTTATTTCATAATGACTGGTTAATAACCAGAATTATGTTAACAGAAATGTGTAAAATTATTTTATTTGGAAGTGTATTCCAACTTAAAGTTATTAATTACACAGTTCCAATTTGCATTTAATGCACTTTATTACATTAATTTTATGAGATCTTAGAGATTTGCAAAAATGGTTGGTTCGAATAAATAGTTCTTTTAAGTGTATTTTATCCTTTCAGTTCACTCAATAACAGCAATATATTTTTGAAGTATATATTTTACTCAAAAAATACATAAATAAGTCACAAACCAAAAGCTAACAGATGTGTGACTTCTAATTAGTTATAATAATCTCTGCTTCAATGCCATTAGAATGAGCCTTTCTTTTCTTTTGAGAACTAAAAAAGCTTTCCTTTGAATTTTAAACTGTCAGGGTGCTTCAAAGTCAATGTACAAAATCTGCTTTGATTAAATTTTTAGACATCTACAGTGATAACTTTATGAAAGGAAAATATTAAATTATAATTATCCTAAACAGACACAGTCTTGTGAAACTAACCCTACATTCATGTTAAAACACAAAGAGTTGAACATAATGAATTTGATTCATCCTCGGACACAAAGCTTCACCACAGTAAACTCAGTCAACTGTTGCTCTTGCGCCTATATTCATGGTGCTTAAATAGCGCACTTTAAAACAAAAAAAACTCCAATTGGCTTTTCATACATCCACCCTCCCCAAAAATAACGCACTTGAAAAACTCAAATGATATGAAAGGCTTCAAGGCCTCTTTTCTCCCTTTCATACCCCTTTTTTTTATTTCTGTTTGCAGTAATCTGCCTTTCTCTTTCTCTTTCTCATTGCTACAGAGCAAGCGAGGAGGCTCAGAGCTTTGAAAAGGGGGCTCAGTGTGTAATGGGTCCACTAGAATTAATTTACTTGCACCAAATCCATTGAGCACAGAGGTCCCCCCCCCCTCTCAAATCATTTGGAGTCGAACGCAGCCCCCAGCCTTTGTAATTCTAGTAAAGCACTTAAAGTGCACAGTAGGTGTTCATGAGGACCATCTGGTCAAAAGCAAAACAAGCTGCTGATTTTGCCTTTGAATAGAATGAAGCAAGTGTGAATTAGTCTCTTCAATTAGCACTATTACAACCTGTCAAGTGCATATTGTAAAACAGGATTATTACAGTATTGGTCACCAGTGCAATTATTTACTCTCTGCCTTTTCTTGCATATAAAAAATGTCTTATGTTTATTAGATTCTGATAACTGAACATGATTTCTCTTAACTTAGGCATTTTGAAACTACCCGCACAGGAATCGCAGAATATGAAACGTAGTCGGCTAAGATGTTCGGGTATGAGTAGTGTATCTTAAGTAACAAAGGGCTCAAGCATTGTCCTTAATGCTTAACAAAATTTCACTGTTTATATCTTCTTAAAATGCTGGCAAATAATACTTATATGGGGCTGAAAAAAATTTCCAAATTATCCTAAAATACTTCCAGAGGAGGAAAAAAGACTTGTCATTCCCAAACAGCTATATTTTAAATATTACTTAAATTTATTTCCTGAGGGGATAATTTATTAAGAATCACAAAAAAGCCTCAATGTTTATAAAAATGATCATTACTGATTCATTCATATAAGTGATATGATTCCACAGATCGGTTTTTAAAATGCAACTTGAAACCAATAATATATATGCATATTTAAAAGAAACTCATAATCTCCTTTTCTAAAAGCTGAATAGAGGCTTGAATTCACTGCACAGTTGCCTAAGAAATTATATCTCTTTCATTCTTGCCAAGATGTCATTTGTGATTTCAAATTTTAAAAAATCAAACTATGATATATGCTAATTAAAATTATTCATTCTAATTGAGTTAATATATGCCATTTATCTTGCAGCAAAAACAAACCACTTAAACTTTTAATTAAATAAGCACACAACTTAATTTATCCTCTTGCATATGCACATTCTCAGCTTCCCCACTTTGTCTTCAGTTCCTTGCCAGCACCCCCCCCCACTTCCCCATACTGGAAAACAAACAAACTAACAAAAAAAAAAAAAAAGAAAGAAAAGAAAACCCACCCAAAACTTAAAATATTTACAGAAAGGGCATGTTAGGTAAGAAGTTATAGTCAATTCACTACTTGAAAAATTTCTCATTAGTACAATCTAATTTCATAACTGTTACTGGCCACTAGCATTAAAGGAAAATACTCCAAAGTAGATGGTTAGTCAGGCAAGTTGAGAAAGTAGCAAGCAGAAAAACAGGCACAAAACACAAAACCTGCCAAAAGGTTCAAATTTTGAGAATCAGAACTAGCCTCATGACTTCATAATTATTTTTAAGAGCTGGTATAATTTATATATTTAAGTTTACTTTCTGATGCCATTTGAAACTATTGGCTTCCCACTTAATCATTAGTTTGTATAACATGGTACTAGTAGTGAAATGTGCTACTGCTCCCTGCAAGATATCATTTCATATGTTGTCAATTTCCCCCCTTTCATTCCCATTAAGAACTAAATCAACATTAATAAGAACAGTGAGAATTGTGGGGTAAAGTGAAACTTGGGAGAGGATTTAAATAATTCCAATAGCTATTCATTGTGCTTCTCACTATAATAGATAAGTAATACTCCATGATTCCGCACTAAAAATACTTAGGTTTCTTATCTTTGTTATTCTGGGTCAGATGTATATTCCTTAAGTTTGTATGACATCTACAAAGCTAAGTAGCTATTTTGCCTAACAGAAGATTTTGCAATAATAAGACAGAGAACAAAGAATCAGTTTCCAAGAAAAGTTGGCTTGATTTCAGGGACTTTATATCCTTTTCCACACCTGGGTTTAGGATTTGCAAAAGGCAAATCGATCCCCCCTCCCTTATTTTAACCCGTCCCCAGTGCATTTGAAACCACAGCTTTTTAATAGTAGTAGACAGAATTACTAAAATCTGTACAACTAACTGTTTAAAAATCTGAATTCTCAATGTAGAAATTAAAATGTGACAAGTAGCTAATGTAGGGCCCCAAAAAGTCGAAAAAAATAGACTGTCATAAAGTTATTGTCATATTATATAATTTTACAAATTGTTCTGTCATAATGGAAAGGAGAAAAGATTATTGTTCTTATGGTTACTTGCATAACTCTCCATTCTGGCCTTTTTATACAGATACTGCCTTCTCCTCAAGTAAGAGGAAAAGTAGAAGGAAAGATTTGTAAAAAGCTTAAAACAAAAACAAATGGAAACCAAAAACCTTCAATAACTAGCTAGCTTAAATTAAAATCTAGAGCACCCAAAGGACAAAAGTCATGTGTTGTGAGGCAGCCGACCATAGAGTCAGAATGAACAAACACTGTACGACCACAGGTTTATCACCACTAACTTGCATGACCATATGGTCACAGAAGAATTCATTTGAAATTCAAGCTTCATCTTAGTTCTATTTTCCAACTCAGTATATTAAAAAATGTATCTTGTCCAATTAACAGTTGAAATAAGTACCTTTTTCAATCTTATTTCATTTAAAAAAAATTTCCTTCTGGGTAAAAAATATTAGAAAACCATTATTTTAAAAATTCAAGGCGTTCAAAAACTAAAAACTTTTTTTTTTACCTAGAACACAAAAATAATATGCTACCCTGATAAAATGACTAGGGATTTTTGTTTTGATTCTCTAAAATCTCTCCCTTTCTCTCAATGTATGCTGGTCAGAATTCTTTCTTGAACTTAATAATGAAAAGAGATTCCTGAAACTAGTGACAAAGATTAATTTACAATTTAGGAGAGATGACATCATTAAGATTCCACATTAACATAAAAAATTCTAGTATTTAAAAAACATGCCACAAAATTGTTTCAAGATTGTATTTTTATCTTCTTGTCATCAAATTGACTTCTTCTCATGCAATAAGAAATAATACACATACTTAGGTGTCACTGTGGATTGCAAGGCTGTAGATTAGAGCACTTTTCCTTCTCTTGAAACCACCCCCACAACAGGTATTCCAACAAGTTGAAGGAGAAAAGTCACAGGACTAGGTCTAGAGAGATGATCTGTATGCTTTTTCTAAGTTGTACAAAATAAAAGAGCCCCTGTGGACTGTCTCTACTCACAGGAAAACAATTAGTATTAGAAACAAGGGCATTTATTTTTTCCCTGGTATCTAGCATTTCAAAATATATCATTTTAAAATACCTTTAAATGAGGGGGAAAGAAAGAAACCAAATTCTTGCTAAGAAATACATAAGAATATCTATCTTTGCAAAAATATTCCTGTAACATTATTTTTAAAGATATTTAGAAAAAGGGTAAGGAAAAGATTTACTGTTTTCAAGTCCTTGAAGCTTAAAATATATTTGATAATCTAAATAGTATGCCATGGAGAACAGTTTCAGCCAACTGTGGCTCACAATGGCACATTTACAGAATTTTAAACATTTCTTTTAATAATTGATGTAGTCATTTTGAATCATTCTGCATAGGATATCAGGTGTGAGCAGATTGCATTAACGCTGCTTAAACATTTCAACTTGTCAGTATGGCCAACTCGATTTCGGAAATATTTGCAGTATTTTCCCATCGAAACAGTAATAAAGGCAAAATAAATATATGCCACTACTTTATAATCACCGAACATTAATGAATATTTTATGTCTTTTTAAATCTCCCTGTTTAATTTAAAAGGGTGAAATTAAGTCTCCTCCCTGCAATATGCCAATTATCTGTAAATCAAACAATAACTTGGCCATTATGCTCCTTTTTGTTAATATAAGAGAAGCTAATTTGAAAACACTGAATGGCATTTTTAGGCTATCAGCTTAATAGTCCTTTCTGCCCTCTTGTGGGAGAACATTGAAACACACCCAAATTATAGAAAATGGCAATAAAAAAGCAAAATTTTAGCTATAAAAATTTCAACCAGAAAGAAACCAAACAAAGCAGTTTATATTTATCCATCATGTATTATACTGTCCTTTGAGTTAAAACATAAATCAACAACACAATGAAATTTACCTCTTATTTGCTTTATTAGTTAAATTGGAATTATTTTGAAACTAAATTTCCTTGTTTGATTAAATATCCACATATATAAGTTAGATTTTACTATCATGAATGTCCTGTGGTAACTCTGAGATAGTCATAGTAAATCATTATTTCTAATGTGAAAACAAAAATGATTTTCCAAGTAATTAAAAATTTAAATTTAGAGCACAGAATATCCATTAGAGAGATTAAAAGTGAAATGGCAATTTATACACATTGAAAAAATCAAATTTAAAAACTTTATGATTCAATTTAGGAGCCATAAAAAATGTTAGAGTTTAGTTACCAGTCAATAAACTATTCAATGATCAATGCAGAAAATAAGCTTAAAGAATTAGTTATTGATGCCAAAATCAAAAGATGAAACTCAATGACAAAACATGAAAAAAAGAAAGCATATTGAAACAAGCCATTACTGAAACAATTCATATACTTCTGAAAAGATGAGTAGGGTGAAAATGATTGTTCTTACAAGATGACATTAGTAATTATTTTAAGCAGTTTAGTCTCAAGTAAAAAATTATGAATAATCCAAGATTGGGTATGGTTAATTCTCTTCAAAAAATTAGTAGACAAATGGTTGTTGTACTCATAAGTTATGAAGAGAAATATAACATAGTTGGAATTTCAGTGTTTCTAAATACCCAAGTCCTGTCACAGCCTTAAATGTTTTCCCCCCATGGAGATAAATTACTGGCACTTAGGTGGGTGGGGTCAAAGACATACCAAGAAGTTACCTCTTCTCTCTTGGGGGAGGTTCTGTTTTGAAACAGTGGTCCTCCTTGGACAAGTTAAAGAAAATACTGACACTATAAATAGACTTTTCTTAGATATTCTGAGCCAAATGACAGTCTCTAGCAGCATCCTATGAATATTGTCTTAAGCTAGGATTGAGCAGCTTAAGAAACTCCTCTTCGAATTCCTTTTAGAAACAGCAAAGTACAAAATATAAGTAAATAATATATTTGAGAGTGACCTTTCAAATAAAATATAAACATTTTCAAAATGAATGCTGTCAACAACTTCCAAATAAATATTTTGAATAATTACTATAAAATCATGACATATCTTCTATGATAATGGGTTATTCTTAAGCAGGGTTTTAAGTTGACTAGTTTAAGAATTATCAAGAGCTCCCATTTACAACATATCTTTCTAGGTCAAGTCATTTACTATATCTACAGTAATCACTGATGTTCCAGTTAATTAAAATTAAGAACCCAATAATGAAACATAAAGAGAGTTTCCAACCAGAACAGATAAGCCCTCTTTAACAGGGTCAACATTAGCTATAATGAGCTACCTTTATTCCTTAGCTGTGAGACATAACTCACCTCTTGAATGGTACTGCTTCCTGAGAAGTTCAGGTTGTACTCCCGCTGGACTTCTCGGTGGGTGATGATCAGCATGAAGTTTTGATTTAATGATTCCTGCAGGGCACTGAAAGGGTTGAAAGAAAAACAAGGAACTCAGAGATGAACAAGTTCTAGCTTGCTTTACAGCTAGCTGCAAAAACCCCAGGAGTACCCTAGCCTCCACACAGGCATGTCCGGGCCCAATGTTATCATCTTTTCAGCTCCTAAAGGCAAGAGAGCATGCTGAGAACAACCGAGGGGAGCTAACCTGTTAACTCCTTCTCTACCAAGGTGTTTTTAAAGTTCAATTCGAAATATTTTGCATACGTACAAATTTTCTATAAGTTATATGCTATTGTCTACAAATGTACTTCCTCCAAGAGAACCAATTGTCAATTATATCAAATTTCAAATACTAACATGTATACCCAAAGAGTCTGGTTCAATTCTAAGTAAAATAGCTCCTCTCAAAGAAGAGATGTATAAAATTATTGTTTATACTCATGAATATTCTAGAAGAATGGAAATATGGATTCTGTCAAAATTCAGAAGATATTGAAATCTATAGAACTTGAACTGCTATACCAAAAGGCCTTTAAAATAACTGTGCCTTCTCTTAGGACTCAGAAATATACAGAATCCAGAAATTGGAGAATTCAGAGTAACATTTTTAAATCCTACGCTAAAGTTCCAAAATGTTAGAAAATGCCAGAACCATAAAGAATAAATAAAATTAGCCATATAAATTGAGAAATAAATTCATGATTCTATTTTTCGTATCAATATTAGGAAACAGTGTTTTATCAATAACAAAAATAAAAATCCATCACTATTATGTCTGAATATCCTGCCCTGCCTGCCTCGAGTGTAGTCTTATTACGTCCATGGCATCGAAAAACAGGTGGGGTGTGCTGCATGGCTCTGGCCTTCATTGCTCTTCCTCTGTCAACCTGTAACTATGTGATAAACATAAACACAACATAAAGATTAGAATCAGGCAACTAATCTGTGCGTCCTGTTCTGTCCCTTAGGGTTCACAGGCTAATTATAGACTAAAAATACCTAGAAAGCACTAATACATATCATGAAATATTATTTAAATAAAAAGAATTTATACTACACTAATATAGAGTTTCTTGAGGCAAGGACCTCTGTCATTGTATCCTTAGCCCTTAACCACAATACCTGGTACACTGAAGAAATTTACTGAATAATGAATAAATTGTGAATTTCCAGAAAGTAAGAGTCTTACTCATCTTTGTATCTCACACAACGGTGTTGTCTCCTGAAAAACTACCACTGGAGTTGAGATTTTAAGTCATTCATTTATCAACATTAACTCAATGCTTTGTATTATTCTAGGTGCTAAAGAAACCAACCCAAATAAAAAGGTGCAGTTCTTCCACGAGATACGCAGTTCAACAGAGATAGACAACTACAATATAATGCAATAGGTTCTAAGAAATTGAAAGAAGAGCACACTGAAAACTGAGAATAAGTACTTAACTCTGCTGAAGTAAAGGGGTAAAAGGTAGGGGAAAGCTTCAGAGAAGACACATATAAGCTGAAATATGAAGGATAAGTAGGGCCTTAAGAGTTTATCACTCAGGAAAGATTTTTTTTGTTTTGTTTGGGTAAGGGAGAATGTAGCACTTTTTACACAAGGAAATAACAGAAAGGATATAACATGTACAAGTATTTACTGGGCACCTACCTATGCTCATAACACTATTCTACTAGCTAGGGAAACAACACTGAATAAGAAAGAAGAACAATGGTCCCTGTTTTCCAGAAACTTACATTCTAGTAAAGGGACAAAAATCAAGAAAATGAATAATTTTTAGAGGGAATATTCAGTGCTTTGAAGAAAATAAAATAGGATATAAAATACAAGATAATAGAGGGTCACGGTCAAGGGAATTACTTTCAACAAAAATGGTTGGGGGAGGCATATCAGTTAAGGTTGGTGTGATAACAAAGGGACCACAAAGGTCTGATCAGGTAAATTCTTGTAGTAACTGCACAGGAAAGACACTGCAGAGTTTCACAAAGAAAAACGATAAGACATGACTTATATTACATCTATACAAGATTGTTCTGGCTGTTCTGCCTACAGTGAGAAAAGACTAGAGATAGGGGAGACAGGAGGACAGACTAGATTGGAGACTAGTTCACAAAAGAAGTGAGGGTAGCTTGGACTAGGCTGGTGTAGGTAGAGATGGTGAGAAGTTGTCAAGTTCAGAATACATTTTAGAGGTAGAAGCCAGAAAAATCACTGATGAAATTTGAGAAAAAAAAGATAACTCCAAGGTTCCTGACTTGAGCAAACAGGAGGATGGAATTTCATTTAATATAGAAAATGGGTGGAGAAATTGAGAGTGAATTTTAAGTTTGAAATGTCTATTAGATATCCCAAAAGAAATGTCATATACAGTTGAATGTAAGAGTCAAAGGCAAGTAAGAGAGCTCAGAGCAGGAGAGTCAACATTATAGAGACAGTATTTAGACTTTGTGGCCAAAGGAAATCACCTAGGGAAATGCATTATCTAGAGAAAAACAGAACGGCCAAGATGGAGCCCTAAGGCATCTCTTTGTAATTTTGTTTTTTTTTTTGTGTGTGTGTGTGTGGTACCGGGGATTGAACCCAGGGGCGTTCTACCTCCGCGCTACACCCCCGGCCCTATTTTTTTTTATACTTTATTTTGAAATCGGGTCTCACCAAGTTGCGAAGGGCCTCACCTGGTAGAGAGAAAGAGAGAGAGAGAGAGGGAGAGAGAGAGAAAGGAAGAGAGAGAGAGAGAGAGAGAGAGAGAGTGCTGAGGCTGGCCGCAAACCCGGATCCTCCGGTCTCCACCTCCCAACGTACTGGGATTACAAACGCGCGCCACCACGCCCAACTGCCCTAAGGCATCTCAATTATCTAAAATCAAGCAAAGGAGAAGGGGTTGGTTTAGTGGAGATTCATAGTGAGATAAGAGAAACATCAAAAAAGTTTGATATAAGAGAGCCAAAAGAATTGCTTCAATTAAGAGAAGATCAATTATACCAAATGCTACTGAGATATTAAGTACAGTGAGGCCAGAAAAATGACCTGTTGCAGCCAATAGTAAAAAGCTCAGTGTAACTACAATAAAGGGTGCATGAGAGAAGTATAGTGGAAGAGGAGGCTCAAACAATAGGTGGGGTCAATGTTCAATGAGTGTGTAAGTGTGTGTTATGAATTTGATGTTGGAAATGGCAAATAATGGAAAACCTACTCCAACTGTCAAGGCACTTCACATATAGACCTATGCCACGACTATTCTCTAAAACTTGGCTTTTGTTTTAGAACTTGGCTGACTTCTCAAACATCAAAAACATCATACCATGCTCACTCCAATCTTTGTTCATACTGTTCTTGTCCTCCTTTTCTTTGCTCCCTCACAGCTTTTAGGACATCTTTCAGACCAACCACTTGTATTTATGATTGGCCTCCTCTTCTTCCTATATGACTGCTATGGTTTGGATTTGGGATGTCCTCCCAAAAGCGTATACATTAGGCAAAGCAGCAAAATTCAGAGGTGAAATTATTGGATTTTGGGGGCTCTGACCTCATCGGTGGATTAATTATTTTGATGAATTATTAATTTGAATGTATTACTGGGTGGTAACTGTAGGAAGGGAGGGCCTCGCTGAGGAGGTAGGTCACTGAGGTATGGGCTTGGGGATTACATCTATCCTTAGTCCCTTCCTCTGTCTCTCCCTGCTTCCAGCTACCATGAGTTGAGCAGCTTTCCTCGGCCATGCCTTGCAATGATGTTTCTGCCTTAAAGTCAGCTGACCATGAACTGAATCCTCTGAAACTGAGAAACAAAATAAACTTTTTCTCCTCTAAGCTCTTCTAATCTAATATTTTAGTCACAGTGATGAAAAGATGACTAATGCAATGGCATACTTTATTTATCACTTAATTATAACATATCCTGTATAATTTGCTTTGTTTCATGTGTGGAAATCCTGAATCCAAGGCTATAAGCTTTTGGAAGGAAAATATCTTAGTATTCACTAGTAAAACTCTTAGCAAGTAGCACACTAGAAGGTAATTCAATTCCATTCTATAAAAATTTAAGAAATAGTCTTACATATTCTCAATAGCATATAAAGAACAACTGATTCTAATTTTTTAAGCCTACCCCAAGGTGTTATTTTATTCATAAAATTGTGGTTCAGAAAGGCTAATTAATTACCCAAGGTCATGAAATTACAAAGAGATGTAACCCACTTCCCCATCGATATTTGATTTTATGTTCTTTACATCTAAGTGTTCTATCTCCCAAAAGACTAGACTGCTTGGAGAAGACAAAGATCTGTAAGGTTTTTGCCTGCTAGGGATTAATCATTCATTTATTTGTTCTATAATTATTTGATTCTTATTATTTATACTAACACAAGAATAAAAGACAAAATCACTGACCTTATGACAAACTATTAAGAGAGGCTCAAATAGATGTGAGGATTGTGGAGAAGGGAGAGTACTTTGAAGTACTATGAAGAAAGATGGATTATAATTTAACAAGTAGGGAGAATAGTTTGAACAGAAATGGAGACTAGAGAATATAAGGAAACATGTAGAAAGCAATGAAGAAGTGTAAGGGGATGTAAACATGGGTTTGTGATATGGAAAATCTGAAAAATATTAAGGAGGACCTACATTATGGAAGAGTTCAAATGCTAGGCTACAGAGCTCAGAGTTCCAGAAGTCTAGATTATTATACAGATCCTTCTTTGACTTTACATATGAACGTATACACATGTTTAATATTTTGAGGACTGGCTTTTATGCAATTCTTTAGATATGTTTCTTGCAGTCATATATGATGGCACACACCTGTAATACCAGCCACTTGGGAGGCTGAGGCAGTAGGATCACAAGTTTGAGGCCAGCCTGGACAGTTAGTTTAACCCTGTTTCAAAATAAAAAGTTAAAAGAAAATAGAGCCGGGTGTGGTGGCACACACCTATAATCCCAGTACTTAGGAGCCTGAGACAGGAGGATCACAGGTTCGAGGACAGCCTCAGCAATATAGTGAGACCTTGCTTGAAAACAAAAAATAACAGGGGATATGGGTATAGCTCAGAGGTAAAATGCCCCTGGGTTTAATCCCTGAAACCACAAAATAAACAAATAAATAAATAAAGGGGTATAGCTCAGTGGTAGACTGCCCCCATGTCCAATACCAATCCTGAGGGGGAAAAATTATATAAGTATGTACACACATACACGTACGTTTGCCAAGACCAGCATCAACTGCCAAACTGCTTAAGAAGAAAACAAAGTCAGACTAGTTCTCTAACCCTGAATAGCTGTGAGGATAGTAACTTGGACAGATCTCTCCCTCTCTCCTCATTCCTCTTCCCCTTTCGCAGGACTCAAAAAGTCATATTTGAGTCCCTGTTCCACTAGGGCTAGTTGTTTGACCTTGACAAGCCAATCATTCATTCCTTCAACAGTATTTGTTGAATGTTTACCATACACAGGACCTGTTTTAGGCACTTCACTACTCTGAATTCTCAGTTTCTCTTTAGGAAAAGTGTAACAATTATTTCTTCGTAGAACTATGGATGTTAATTTTTTTTTTTTTTTTTTGCGGTACCAGGGATTGAACCCAGGGACGTTCTACCTCCGCACTACGCCCCCGGCCCTATTTTATATGCTTTGTTTAGAAACCGGGTCTCATGAAGTTGCGGAGGGCCTCACTAAGGAGAGACAGACAGACAGACAGACAGGGAGAGAGAGCAAGAGCTGAGGCTGGCTGCAAATCCGGATCCTCCGGTCTCCGCCTCCCAAAGTACTGGGATTACAAGCGTGCGCCACCACGCCCGGCGCTGGATGTTAAATTTTAAAAGCCAAGTGGGAATTGGGAATTTTTATTGCAGCTAAGTTATAAGGTGACCTATTATGACTTTCTGGAAGTAAAATGCTTCAGAGAGGAACTCATACTTTAAAATTTTATAATTACAGTGAAATTTCAACAAAAAGACCTGCAGTACTTTTATGACAGTTATTTTTCATGGTTTGGGAGTTTATACAGGGTAAGCCTCCCCTTCCACCCCTTTTTGGGCAGTACTAGGAATTAAACCCAGGGGCACTCTACCATTGAACCACATCCCCAGCCCTATTTATTTATTCATTCATTTATTTATTTATTTATTTATTTATTTATTTATTTATGGTACTGGGGATTGAGCCCAGGAGCATTCTACCTCCAGGCTACACCGCCAGCCCTATTTTTTATTCTTTATTTTGAAACAGGGTCTCACTACATTGTGGAGGGCCTCACTAAGTAGCTGAGGCTGGCTGCAAACCTGCGATTCTCCTATCTCAGCCTCCCCAAGTACTGGGATTACAAGCGTGCGCCACCACAACCAGCTATTTTTTATTTTGAGACAGGGTCTTACTAAGTTGCCAGGGTTGGCCTCAAACTTTCGATCCTTCTGTCCCAGCCTCCCAAATCGCTGGGATTACAGGTGTGTATCAGCATGCCTGGCACAGGATAAATCTTTTTTATCACTGAACATAACTGTATATTGTGCCTAATGTTACCCAGACTGACAGTGTTGTTTTTTACACAGGTCTTATTTGGGGTTCATCTACCACATTCATGATCCTAGTGGGAACTATAAGTTTGGAGGAGTAGCCTGATTTATTCACTGAGTCATCAACAACAACAGCTGATCTTCAATAAGTACCACTATGTGTCAGGCATTAAGAGATTCATGTCAACTCGATGAAGTTATTATGATCGCTTCCATTTTATAGATGAGGGAACCAATGCTAAATTAATTGCTAAATGTCACATACACACACAAATAAGTACAGTTACCTAGGCCTAACTCCAAAGATTACACTCTTCTATCTGCCCTCCAAGTACCAGGGAAGTGAACCCAATAAGACCTTATTTCTGCCTTCACTGAGTTTATTGAGAGATGGGCAGACAAGCATACTTACAATTCGCATATGGTATGTGCTAAGATCTCTAAGACTGATTTTCAGAAAGTGCTACAGAAACACAGAAGAATACACAGAAGAATATAGGTACTTTCCACAGAATTTAGCATATGAACTGAGTAAGTTTTGTTTTATGATGCTTTGTTTGTTTGTTTGTTTTTGGAGAGGGGGGTTAAAGACTATAAAGAATTTGCCAGCCGGGCGTGGTGGCGCATGCTTGTAATCCCAGTACTTTGGGAGGCAGAGACCGGAGGATCCGGGTTTGCGGCCAGCCTCAGCTCTCTCTCTCTCTCTCTCTCTCTCTCTCTCTCTCTCTCTCTCTCTCTCCCTCTCTCTCTCCCTCTCTCTCTCTCTCTCTCTCTCTCTCTCC
>PVJS01006693.1:0-58834 GCA_004027185.1 Glis glis
TTTTATTTTTTATTTGGAAACAGGGTCTCGTTAAGCTGCTGAGTGCCTTACTAGGTTGCTGAGGCTGTCTTCAAACCTGCAATCCTCCTGTCTCAGACTCCCAAGTACTGGGATTACAAGTGTGTGCCACTATGGACGATTCTACCTCTTATTTATTTATTTATTTATTATTTATTCAGAATCTTCCAGGGTAACAGCAATGAAGCTTCATACAGGGGCCTAACTGACTGTTTTCATGCCCTACTGTTAAGTCTCTAACTCAGACTCGCTGTCATTGACGCTGAGCACGACCATTTTTCAAAGTCCACCAGCCCTATAACTTTCACATGGCTACTCCTCCACCGTCTGACCTGGGGCCAACAGTGCTCAGTTTCCTCATTGAAAAGTGAGGGGTTTTGAAAAGCTGGTGTTTGCACCATTTTTCATGATCCTTTTACCAAGAACGTTCTGTAAATCAAGATTCATTCTTCAATGAGATGTTTCTCAGAGGAGCAATGATAATCCCGCCAGCTTTGCTAAATTTCAAAAGGTAACAAGCATTTTTCTCAAGGTTTGTTCTGGGAATATATTGAGACATTAAAATATCATTAGATCCTCCATTCTAAAAATAGAGCCTAAGAAAAATGTCTAGAGTGTTTCCAAATAACTCTCCTAAGAGGTGTAACCAGCACCATCAGCTTTAAACTGCTGGTCCAGGACATGTGAAATAGTGATAGAGTATTAATAGCTAGCTGCCCTTTCTAACATTGAACAAAATGAAGAGCCATTTGTTCTTGCTTTGCATGAAATTCAACCACCAATGGAGGGTTGAAGTGCTTTGCTTTTCATCACATGGAAGAGTGTGGTGAGACAGGCCACACTATTTTGGACTGTAAGTATCTATATCCAAGCAACAAACAGACTGATAACTGAAAAACAGTGCTCATCACAGGGAGAATCCACTTTGACTATCGGAATTACTATTTTAGAAGTGGTGACTAATTTAATGTGTGAAGTACATTTGTTTTTGTGCAAAAGTCCTTGACACATTTCAACTAAAGTGAAAGCAGAAAGCTCTTATACCACCTCTGTAATTACTTGTCAAAACATTTGATGAACATATAACAATGCTACTATATGGGGATAGTGAGGGTTTCATGGTGTTTTTACTAGGAATGACATTCTAAAAGGATTAATCTACCAAAAATGTATCCATTTTACTTATAAAATTTTTAGAGAATTTATCCACCAAAAGTTTTGTCATGCTTGACCTATAAACAGGTATAAATTTCCATCTAACAAAAAAGTTCTGATAAGGCCATATCATTAAGCTACAACCACAAAGTAAGTTTATATGGTTAAAGGATTTTTAAGTTTTATAAAACGTGTTTTTTCTAACTTTTAATCTGAACAACTTTTAAACTTACAGAGAAGTTATAAAAATTGTATAGAAAGTTTCCATATATCCTTTATCTAGCTCCACCAATGTAATCATTGTACATAACTGTTGTACAATTATTAGAACCAAGAAATTAACATTGGTACAATACTTTTAACTAAACTAAGGACCCTGTTCAAATATTGCTGGAATCTCTATTCAGGATCCCACAGTGCATTTAGTTGTCAATTTTTACTTTTGACAAATAAACTAACCTTTAAATATATTAGGAGAACTTGGGATTTAAAACTTTTTATCCATGGGGGAAAAAAGAGAAAGGACTTTGCAGCAGGCACACTCTAAGGTGGCCACCAGTGATCTCTGCCCTGTGGTATTCATGCCCTGTGTACACCCTCCTGAGTGTGTGTCTGCCTACTGACTTGCTTCCAGCCATTGAAGGTAATGGGACATCACTTCTATCATCATGCTACATAAAACTGTGACTTCTGTCTTGCTAGTGAACTCTCTCCCTTACTGGCTTTAATGAAGGAAGTTTTCATATTAGGAAGGACTGCAAGGTCAGGAACCATGGCTGGCATGGGGCCAAAAGCCATCCAGGAGCTAAGAAACTGAACTTCCTCCAACAGTCCTGTGAGCTTGGAAACAGATCCTTCCCTGGTCGAGCCTTTGGATAAAATGCCAACCCTGGCCAGCACACTTGTGACAGAAGTGAAGGAGCCAGCTAAGCCACTCCCAGATTCCTGATTCACAGAAACTGTGACACAATAGATGAGTTGTCTTAAGCTGCTGAGAGTGTGATAATGTGCTACTCAGTGATAGGCAACTAATACACTTTCATATGTCACCTTGTCAGAGGAATCTCACTGAGTTAGCTGTCCTGTTCCTTGATGAGACTCACATGACCATATTTAAAACTTACATCCCTAAATTTGTCTTTGTCAGGCTGAGCTGTTTTGTGAATGATGCTCACAAAGTCAGTCACAGGCAGCTCCCAGTGCTGTGGCCCTCACTAGGTCACAGAGACAATGTTAATGCTGGGAGAGTCTTGTAAGAGAGACTGCTCCTCCCTTTCCCCCATTTACACTGGGAGGAAACTGAACCATATGTCAAATGTCATAGCCAAACACAAGGACCTGTTCCGGTGCACCAAGAAGTCTCACCAAGACAGCCTCCTCTCACATAGGAGCCACAGATAACGCCAGGGCATAAGTCCACCAGTGACACGGAGCACGAGCTCATCCCCACTGCTGGAAAAGACAACGGACAACAGATGGCTTGTTTTCCCTGCAATGGGCAAGAGCATCGGCTCCTGTGTGAACACATTCTGGCAACTGAAGGGGGATCTTATGAAATGTTGGACTGAGATGGGGTGAGAGAGAGGTGGGAAAAGGGTTTTCTTGGTTCCTACCTCCACTAGACATGGAAGTGGAAAACTGTGCAAAAGAATGTTTATATCTGTCATTGTCTTATATCAGAAGAGAAATAATGAGAGAAGTCAGGGTATTTATTAGTCACTTTGGTCTGGAACTCTAACAACCAAGACTGTGTCTGTCCATTTCTCATTGATAATGGTCATAGTTCCAGCTGAGAAGAGATGGCCCACTAAAGTTGGCTCACTGCACAGCAATAAATGGAAGGACCACTTACAGAGGCAAGTTTTAGTACAGTCAGCAAGGGCTGGTATAGTAGGCGGAGGCAGAAGCTGTTAGCATCCTAGGTTTAAGGGATGGGGAAGGAGAAGTTTCTCGAACTTAGGGAATGCTATGTAAGGAAGGTCATCTGGTAGCAGCCAGGGTCTCTTGTAGAGGGCTGCAGCCAATCCCACAGCCTGGCAGAGGGAACACCAGGGGGTCACTGGCCAACCTGCCTGTCCTCCTGCCCTCTGAGCCCCTGCCGATGGCTCCCAACAGGCTGAGCCCAACAGGGTGCTAGAAAGTAGCCATTGTTGAAACCCATCTCTAGGGAAGATGTGGGTCAGAGGAGGGTGCAAAGTAGATATGGAGAGTAAAGGGGAAGCAGCCAGCATACAGCTGCTTGCCTTACGCCCAGGGAGAGCTCAACAAGTCCTTATCGAGGGGTGAAACCTGGTGGCCTATGAGGAGATGGCTGAACTATGATTCACCTAAAATCTGATAGGAGCATTTGCAATACAGAAATCAGAAAATGCTAAAAATGACAAGTTTTATTGTTTGTTTTTATCAGGGAGCCAGTTTAGCAGGATACCATTTAAATGAAACTATATATCATGCCATCTCCTATAGAAGGAAAGCTGCTTTTATTTCTACTCAAAGGACTTTCATGGACTTCTTGAACCAAAGCAAGGAATTATCTCACTATTAAGTCAACCACCACTCCTTTGATATACATAATTTTCTTGGTGACAATATCACCTACCCAAGTCTCCAAACCCAAAACCATTTGCCTCACCCTTAACCTCAGTATTCATATGTAAGTAATCAATACTGCCAGTCTCACTTCCTAAAAATTCTTTAAGTCCATTCCTCTCTCCCATCATTGTATGTTCTAGTAAGATTAAATTAGCTGCAGTTCCTCAAAAATATGGTAAATCTAGGCTGTTAATCTACTTGAAATGCCTTTTCCCCCTACCTTTTCCACATAGCAAACTTCTCTTCATCTTCCAAAACCCTTTAGCTATTATCTCTTCCCTGCTAGTAGCCTTTCCTAATCATGCCAGATAGAATGTGTCCCTCCTCCTTCTCTGTGTTTCCCTCACATCTTGTAAATGTATCACATTGTACAACAGGTTTTTTTTCCTTTAGAGTCCCCTATTGTACTAAGACACTTGAAAGCAGTACTGTATTTTATTTGTCTCCACACCCCCAGCATCAAACAATACAGCTGGCACATTGTAGGTGCCAATAAGTATTTGCTAAAGGTATAATTAAATTAATGATTTTCCAAAGTCCTCGTTGAAGAAACTGATGCCAGCCAGACATGCACCTGCAATCCCAGTGACTTATGAGGCTGAGGCAGAGGGATCACAAGGTTAGCTTGGGGCAACACAGTGAGATTCTGACTCAGAAATAAATAAATAAATAAATTTTTTTAAAAAAAGAGCCAGGCACAGTGGCACATGCCTGTATTCCAAGTACTTGGGAAGCTGAGAGAGGAGGATCACAGGTTTGAGGCTAGCACTCCGTAACTTAGCAAGACCCTCAGCAACTTAGTGAAATCCTGTTTCAAAAATAAGAAAATAAAAAGGGCTGGGGATGTAGCTCAGAGATAGAGTGTTCCTGGGTTCACTCCTCAGTTTCCCCCCTCCAAAAAAAACTTTAAAAGAGCTGGGGATGTAGCTCAGTGGTAAAGCACCCCTGGGTTCAATCCCCAGTACTACAAGATGAAGAGAAGAAAAGGGAAGGGGAAAGGAAGGAAAGGGGAGGGGAGGGGAGGGGGAGTAGGGGGAAAGGAGAGGAGAGGAGAGGAGAGGAGAGGAGAGGAGAGGAGAGGAGAGGAGAGGAGAGGAGAAGAGAAGAGAAGAGAAGAGAAGAGAAGAGAAGAGAAGAGAAGAGAAGAGAAGAGAAGAGAAGAAGAGAAGTTGTCAGGAGCTGGAAGGTAGCTCTCAAGCTCCACATGCTCTTGGCCAGACCTTCCACTCCTCCCTCATGCCTGGCCCCCACTCCCACTCCCTTGGGAACAGTGTCTGCTTGCAGGACTGATCCCATCACGACCTCTTCCCCCACTACAATGAGTTATCACAGCACACTCAGGATATCCTGCCCTCCCTCCCCTCCTGGACTCCCATGTCCTCGTGGATCCAGTGTGAGCTTCCCAGAGAGATTTTTCTGAACAACATTCTGCTTAAAATCATACCTCTTGCCACCCTACCGGACACTCCCAAAGTGCTCTGTTCCCTGCTTTATTTGTTCCACTGTAGTTATCAGTGTCTGATACCCTGTTATTTATTTACTATCTTTCTATTTGCTTATTGCTTGCCTTCCAACAATATAAGCTCCACGAGGCCAAGAATTCTGGTCTATTTTGTTTGCAGCTATCTCCTAGTCTGCACAGTTAGCATTCTATAAACACATGTTGAACAAATAAATGGACCACCCGCAGAAGATGACTCGGTTCCCTGCTTGGGATAAACCTGTCAATAGCAAAGTTAGGAGGAGAACCGTCACCACTTATGCCCCAATTTACTGGGCCATACAAGAACTCACACTGTCCCTGCCCAGGAGACCCCTTCTCCTTCAGGTCAGCAAATCCTACCCATACCATTCAGCCTTTAAGTCATTCCCATAAAAGAGGAAAGTATGAGTAAAATTGCTATGGATGAAAGCCCTACAGATTAACTACCTTGTTTATATGCCAACTGTAGGGTGTCACTCTTAAAATAGAGAAACTTGAGGGAATACCAGCAGATAAACACAGATTGAATTAAGACAGGCATGATTTATGTAAAACCACACAACCAGTCCTGAAAGAGAATATAAAGTTCCATACTTTTCTAACCAACATTATGCTGATTCTCATTAGTATTTGGCATATTTTCCAGGGCCCCTGGGATAGGGGATTAACAAATCACAAAAGAAACTTGCAGTTGTTGAATTATTTTTGCAGTTGTTTTGATTTTTGCACATCATGAAATGGTGCCATAAATATGGATCTTTGAATGAATTGAATCACAAGTATTATTTCTAAAGTCTAGTCACATCCACATAATACCAATGAATTATGGAGGAGGAAAGTAGACAAACTACTCCAGTGAGCTTGATGAAGTATGTGTGCGGGAGACATTGTCAGTAGCCTGACGGGGCATTCTGAGCAAGGTTTGATCTATAACACACTGATCCTCTAGCTTTACATCTTTGTAAAGTAAAAGCAACCTGAATTGTCTGGCTGTTTATTACCTATACTTTGAGCCATTTTGGTTCATAAGGTGGAACCTCATCTGTCATTTCATGTTTTATGTATAATGCCAAAACACAGAGCTCGCTGTGTTGCCTGATGTTGAAAAGGGAACTGTGATACAACTGACCACCTGAACAGCCAGGTGACTAGTACCGCTGTGGCTAAAAGAGCCTGCTGCTTCCAAGTTAGCACATACATGCAGCAGGCAAACAACTTTCAGAATATTTAGTTGGTAAGAGCAACAAAGCTCAATTATTTTCTTTGACTACTTACCTATGCAATTTTAAAATTATAACTATGGAAAAAATGTTTAATTCTACAATGTTTGTATTTATTCCCAAATATGACACAGTGACATTTTTGAGACGTAGTTAAGGTCCTTAGTAAAATAAATTAGCAGTATGCAATTATTCTCTATTTGGGGGGGAAGCTTATACTGAGTTTATGTAACTAATGAATTATCAAAACATTATCTTAAATCAAATTTTCTAATTGGCCTTTAAGATGATTTCAGGGTTGCATTTACATAGGAGATTTTCATAGGCTGTGTTATGAAGTAACATATTTAAAGACACAGTAAGTCTTCCAAAATTAAATGATAAACAAATGTGTTTGTTTTAAACTAAAGCATTATTAGAGACGTTCAACTCAAAGTAGTGTGGCAATATAAGATGGGCAGGAGTAGAAATTCTGAGTACAAATTGGAATGTGAGAAAGAGGCTTTATAGTTCTTGTGTAGCAAATAGTTAAGTTTTTCAAAATTCATTCTGGTGGGGGGGGCAATCTCCTCAGTCTTTGCTTCCAGAAAGAAAGGTTTCAAATGGAAAGCACGTATGGGGAAACACAAGAGATTTATTTAGTGAAGTGGTTGTACAGTTTAAGAGAAGGGATTATGCTCCAGAGAAAGGGTTCGTTTTCTGGGTGGAAAAATGGCACAGAGTCTTCCATGCGGCAAGTTTTATTCAGTCTGGAAACCCTTCCCCTCACTTATATGCATTTGGGGATGTCGCCACCTCTTTTTGCACCACACCTAAGTGATGCTGTGCTATTTCTACTGGGTTAGAAACGTTCTCATCAGTACCTAAGTAAAACTCAAAGGCTAAGCGCTCTGCTCATGCTCCAGCATTGGAAAGTCCCTTAGCCCAGGTGCACCGGTTCCTTTAAGATTTAAGAAAGTAGCGTCTGGCCAAGAAGGAGGCAGTTGATGGGCAGGGTTCTCCAGTGTCCCAGGCGGAGTGACCTTTTGTAATTCCCAGTAGAGCAAGCCCTCATCCTTCCCCATCACGACTGCTCTAACTACATAACAATTCCAACAACAACTGTAGTGCCCATCCTGACCATTCACCTGGAGGTCATCTCAGGCTGGTTTAGTAATCAGATGAGGCCCAAACACGAAAACCCTACCTGTGCATTTAAAAGGACAGAAAAAAATTTTAGATTTCTTTATTAAAGTATTGTTGACTTAACTCCCAGTACTTGGGAGGCTGAGACAGGAGGATCACAGGTTCATGGCCAGCCTCGGCTACTTAGTGAAGCCCTCCACAACTTAGTGAGACCCTGTTTCAAACTAAAGAATAAAAAATAGGGCTGGGGGTGTAGCTCGGAGGTAGAATGCCCCTGCATTCAATCCCCAAACCACAAAAAAGTATTATTGACTTATAAAATCTTTTTATATTTCATATAGATAACTTGTTAGTATACATCTGTAAAACCATCACCACCATCAAAGCCATAAACATATTAGCATCTCTCAGAGTTTCCTCCTGCCTCCCTTATTAGAATTAGTGTATGAGGGTCTGTGTGTGTATGTGTGTGTTGAGAACTCTTAACAGCCAGAAGTGTTAAGAGGGGTGGGGATGTAACTCAGAGATAGAATGTCCCTGGGTTCAATCCCCAATATTGCAAAAAAAAAAAACCAAGAAGTAATACAGGAAAATTTTATTGTAATTTTAAATGAATGGGAGCGTGGATATGGACTTGTTTTTACAAGAGATTCCTGTAACTTTTGTAAAGAAGTCCTGGGCATTCATAAGAAATAAATTGTGCCTTCCAAAATGGAAATATCCATTGTTTTTTTAACATCATTTCTCTTCATCTGCTAAACAAAATATGCCTTTAGTTTTTATTTACGTACTTAAGATTTTAGCAAAAACCAAAGCTTAAAAGATGAACATAGGCAATACTGCAATACTGCAGAATCCCAATCTTAACATCATCAAGATTTTAGAAATGAAACTCACAGAATTAAGTGTGAGAAGCAGGATGACAGGAGGAAGAACTTAATATCTGAAGTCAGAAGGTCTGTTTCCCACCATGAACTCCTTAACTCCAAGCAAGACACACAGTGTCCAAGTACATAATTTAGCACCTCCCCAAGGTGATATGCTTATTTTGTTTTGTTTTGTTTTGTTTTGTTTTGGCATTGGGGATTGAACCAAGGGGCATCCTACCTTCAGGCCACATCACCAGGCTCATTATTATTATTATTATTATTATTATTATTAAAACAAAGTCTTGCTAAGGTTACTGAGGGTCTCACTAAGTTGCTGAGGCTGGCCTTGAACCTGCGATTCTCCTGTCTCAGCTTCCCAAGTACTGGGATTACAGATGTGCGCCACCACTCCCAGAGGTATATACTTAAAGTCTATACTTTAAATATTTATAGGTGAGAACCTGAGAGTTGCACTGAAAATAAAGAGGGCTTTGGGTAGCAGGGTTATAATTTGCAAACCCCACTTAGGAAAGCAGATAACTCTGCTCATCCTTTCTGAAGACAGGTAGGTGACCATCTGTCATTGCTGAACACAATCCATCAGGTGTCAAGATGATCCTTCACAAAACCTCAAGTGGAGTCCCTTATTATTATTCCCAAAGCAAACATAAAAGTGGTCCCGAGAAAAGTTATGATAAATTTAATTTTATTCATCTTATTTCATGACTTTTTAGAATTCCTTATTCATCAAATGTGGACCACCATTTCATAATCATTGAGCTTCTCTGCAAAGAAGTAGAAGATATTAGTGTAGTGATGTAAAACCAGCAGGATCTCCTGAGGGTCTTCCAGAAACCAAGTCAAGACTGGGCTTTCCAGTCCAAATTAACACCCTCTCAGCTCTGATAAAATGACAATGCCGGTATTGAACTAAGGTGAGAAGCCACGTGTGGCACATGCCTGTGATCCCAGTACTTGGGAAGCTGAGACAGGAGGATCACAGGTTCATGGGTTCATGGCCAGCCTCAGCAACTTAGGCCTTCAGCAACTTAGTGAGACTCTGTTTCAAAATAAAGAATAAAATAAATTGGTCTGGGGGTGTATCTCAGAGGTAGAGTGCCCCTAGGTTCAATACCCAGTACCAAAAAAAAGTCATCTATAAATAGTTATTCTTTAGCCTGAAGAGTTCTAAATTTCTTCCTAGCTACTTAATGAAAAATTTAAACTATCCTTTCTAACCCAAATATTTTTAGGACCAACTAAAAAGTTTATCAGCTAAATCTCTATATTTTGTGATATGTTTCTCTGAATCTATATTTTTTATTGCAATTAGTCTGTTACAGTATGTAACACACACATTTATTAAAAATAACCACGGTCTAAAGTAAAAACCACTAATGTTCATTGTTAGAACATATAATATAGTTAATTAGTATCTGAGGTCTCAAAGGACTTATGATAAAAACTATACCATTTATACATCCCACTATAATCTTTTAAATTAAATTTTAAATGTTATTAAGTAGCTATTTTCTTTAGGAAGGAATGTAAGTATTTTTCCATTATTTGAATGGCAGAAGAAACTAACCATATAATAGATAATTCAAAATAGTGAATATAAGAAAAATATGTTTGACCTTAAAATTATTTCTACAATACTTTTTACTTTTCTGAACTTATTGTGCTTATTAAATTAGGTTGCAGGTCCCATGTGCACAATAGATGACAGCAGGAAGCACTGGTTGGAAAGTGCAATTATAAAACTAAATATAATAAATGTAATAATAAAAATAGGGTAAGTCCCCCAAAGGACATTTGAAAACTGACTATAAATCATTATTCATTATAATAGAAAATGGAAAACTCCTGTCTTAGTGCATTTATCAGGATGAACCAGGTCAAGAGAAAAACAAATTTACCTGAAAATTATGAGCAACTTAACTAGAGTTTTACAACTAATAATTCAAGTAGAGATTGAACTATAATAAGGAGGCAGATCAAAATGAATTTAGAGTGTACTGAAAACTGAGTGTACTCTCTGATCAATTGATTTATGTGCACACATGAGTCTATAGAGAAATTAAGGCAAAGAGAAGTGAAATGATTTGAAATTAAGCAAAAATGGAACTAGAATCTATCTCCAGAAGCCTTTAGTATTCTACCTAATTTTCTTTTAAATCATATAGACTTCTACAATTTTTTGTACTCCTTCCATACTTAGCATGTTAGGAATACTTTTTGTGCTCTGCATTTCATTAATACTACTCATCCGTGTGTGTGTGTGTGTGTGTGTGTGTGTGTGTGAGAGAGAGAGAGAGAGAGAGAGAGAGAGAGAGAGAGAGAGACAGGGGCATTCTACCTCTGAGCTACACCTCCAGCCCTTTTTTATTTTTTGTTTTGAAACAGGATCTCTATAGGTTGCTGAGAGTCTCACTACACTACTGAGGCTGTCTTTGAACCTGTAATCCTCCTGTCTCAGCCTCCCAAGTACTGGGATTACAGGTGTGTGCCACCACACCTGGCCTACATGTCCTTTTTAATTCACCATTTTATAATTATTGCTGATATTGGCTGAGCTCTTTATAAGATCCAGGGACTGTTCCAAGTCCTCTATGTCATTTAGTCCTCATGTTAATTTTGTAAAGTAAGTCTAACTAGCATCTTCATTTTGTAGATGAGGAGACCGTGATACATGACTTCATTCATCTGTTTTCTCAGCCCCTGCGGTGTGCCGAATGGTGGCCCCCAAAGAGATGTTCACGTCCTCACCCCAGGAATCTATGAATGTCACCTTATTTGGGAAAAGGGTCTCTGTGGGTATAATTAAGGATCTTGAGATGAAGATACTCCTGAGTTGTCTGAGTGGGCCCTAAATTCAATGACAAGGTTCAAAGATAGAAGAGGAGGAGACACAGACACAGAGGAAAAGGCTGGTTGAAGATGAAAGAAGATACTAAACCAATGTGGCCCCAAGTCAGGGAACAGAAACCACCAGAAACTGGCAAAGAAGGAGGGAAAAAATGATCTTTCCCCCAGAGCCCTGGGAAACAGCAGACTTTGGATTTCCAGCCCCAGAACTGTGAGAATAAATTTTTGTTGTTTAAGCCACCCCGCTTGCAGCAATTTGCTACAGCAGGCCTAAGAAACCAATACAACCCCCATAGTATATTCATTGTCTAGGAACATAAAGAGCCTCTTTATGACAGTCCCATTTGTTGTTGTTGTTTATTTTTATTTTTTGTGGTTCAGGGGATTGAACCCAGGGCTTTGTACACCCTAGGCTAGTGCTCCACCACTGAGCCACATCCCTGGCCCAACCGGCCCAAGTTTTAACTCACAAGAAAGGCCTAACGGAGCTTCTCTCTGTGTGTAACCATGAAAGCATCCTCTGCAACTGATTCTTCATCATGAAACATTTCCCCGAACATGGTGTCTAATAATAGTTCTTTACTTGTACAATTCAGAATCTCCTGTTTTTATTCTACCTCAGAGCAATGACAATGTAGACTTTTTGCAGTTAAGATAATAAATGGCTTTCTCCTAGTCCCGGCATATTTTAAGCACTAATTAAATTAGTACAAATAACATGGAACCTACTTGCATTTGAAAATGCAATTCATTCTAACATTACTATTCTGAAAACTTCTTAACATTATAATCCATAAAATAATATATGTTATATGTAAATATGCATTTAATACACACTGAAATTTTTAATGTATACTTAGGGTTTCAAATATTGCATGATATCTTTTTGATTGATTTATTCTTATTGAAAATTATTCCTAGCCAGGTATGGTAGCACACACTGGTAATTCTAGTACTTGGGAGGCTGAGACGGGTGAATCACAGATTCACGGCCAGCCTCAGCAATTCAGCAAGACCCTTCATAACTTAGTGAGACCCTGTTTCAAAATACAAAATAAAATAGGATTGAGAATGTAGCTCAGAGGCAGAATGCCCCTAGATTCAACCTCCAATACCCCCCCCAGATGCATATTATTTCTACTCCTATTTGATATTATGCTGGATTGTCTGTGTTTGTCTCTCTATATCTACTCTTCATACTCTTTGCCCTGCACTAGGTCCTGGTGTTAATGAGAAGAACCACCCAGAATCTCACTTATACTTGATGATGATGATGATGATGGTGATGATGATGATGATTTGGTATTAGGGATTGAACTCAGGGGCATTCTACCTCCAAGTTACATTCCCCCCTTTTTATTTTTAATTTTTCGAAATGGGATCTCACTAAGTTCCTGAGGCTGGCCTCAAACCTGCAATCCTCCTGTCTCAGCCTCCCAAGTGCTGGGATGATAAGACTTAGGACTTTTGGTCTGATGATATTTAGATTTGATTTTGGATCTCGTCCATTGCACTTACATCAATCAAGTGCCCTTCTTGCTTTCTGATTGTGGATTAGTTTAGTTGGTTGCAGGCACTGACAGGAAGAAAGTAAGGTGAGGGTTCTGGTTCATTCTCTTCCACTGCAAGACTGGAGGGCATCCAGTAGCTGTGCTCCTCTAGCCAGGGTCATAGCACCTGGCCTCTTGGAGACCCCTTGCCCATAGCTACAATTCTCCAAGTGCTGCTTGGGTGGTGGAAAGGCATCTCCCCATTATGAGACCCTGATTCTTCCTACCACTTATTTGTTCTCTTTACACTGCCCATGCCTCCATAAATAGTCTCTTCAATAAACTCTTCCCATCACGCCTTCAAGTCTACTGTGTCTTCTGCCCAACCCTGGCTGGAACAACACTTGAGTATCCTTCTGACAGCATTGGCCTAACATACTGAATTATTACTTCCCATATATAAAATTATCCCCAATTTTCCAAACACTTGTAATTTCAAAGAATGACAATTGGTCATAACTAATGTGAGTCTTTTTCTCCTCCAATAGTAACAAAAATGAAGGTGGTAGCATAGGATGATTTTGTTCTTCTTGGACACTTGTCCATGGCATCCAACTATATTCTTATCACTGAATGATTGTGGTTCCAAAATACCTGTCATCACCATCAACAATGCACTCAGGGAAGGCGAGGCTACAGCCAAAGAGCATGATGTGTTGATAGCAACCAAGGCGATGGAGGTAGGTGAAGAACTTGAGGAACTTCTCCATTTTCATGGTTTTGACAACTGAGAAGAAAGGTGTCAGCGTGGCGTGGTAGGGGAGCAGCTGACACTGGCTGTGGGTGATGTTCACGCAGGCACCTGGGGAGTAGAGACAATTACATTCAGAAGAGGACGCATCAGAAATATGTTTGCAAACCCTTTTGATGTGACAGGTAACTGTGGTCTTAAGAGGAAGCGTATTCTGTAAATAGTTATTATTGTCAGAATTATTACAGATATACAATCATATACACATATGTGTACACATAAAAAATGTATATGTATGTGAATATGATAATGAAATCAACCCACTAATATTTATAAAGGAAAGCAATAATTTCCTGGGCAAATGTGTGAAAAAATACACACTCATCTATAGCTGGTGGGATTGCAGCCAGGCAGGACAATGTGTATCAAAAGGATTTTTAAACATGCATATCCTTTGACACTACAATAGTATTTCTAGACATTTATCATAAGGAACTATCATAGTCAAGAACACAGATTCATCCATAGAAATCTTGATCTCTGCATAGTTTACTATTTTTAAGAGAAATGTATCCAAACATTCAACAAAGAGGGTTGGTTTAAAACATTATGGAACAAACAACAGAATACTTAACATAGGTACATAAAAGATGCTTTAGAAGACTAATCATATGGAGTGATGCTCATAATATAATAAATAAAAATAGCAAGTAACAAAACAATCTGTATACCAGGATCTCAGGGTCAACTCAGAGCCCTTGACTTCATTCTCTTTTATAGCCAGTTCTCTGGCACCTCCATATGCATGGCCTTTCCTACTCTTTCATTCCAGAAACCTACCTGGTTGGTTCAGTATAAACCAAAACATTGACATGGGTCTTGATAATGGTATTTTAGGGGACTATTATATTTTTCTTTCTATTCTATATTTTCTTACAGGTTTATATAAAGATTCTTTTTATTAAAAAGTGGTAAGTAAAATTTTGTATTTGTTGTTGTTTAAACAAGCTACTATTTAAAAGCAAAACCTTCACTCATTAGAAATACAGTGGAAGAATTTGTTCTATTTTGAGTGAGGGGAAAAATTAGAAGGGAAAGTTCAATGAGAATAGGGACAACTCTAATTTCTATATAATTCCCAGAGAACTGAAGAAAATATCCTCTCCAAACATAAGGCTAACTCTCTTTTAATAAAAATGATGTTAAAAAATAAGGCTGTATCTCTGATAAGATGACCAAACTCTTTTGTCTGTAATACACAATAAAGGTACCCTCTAAGAGCAGGAATTCCCACCCTCTCTGTTTCATTCATTCACACAGATCACTTCACAGTCTACTTTGATCCTCTACTTGTCTTCTCTAGGCTCCTTCTAAGCACATTTCCAATTTCACTTCTCTTCCAGACTGCTCTGAAAACCTCCCAAGACTTGTAGGAAGTCTTTCTCCTCAATGATCAGATTGTAGCCATTAGATCAAAGAGTCTTATATTTCATGAAAAGATACAATTCCCCATTGTTAGATAATCTTCATTGATCACCCAAAATGTGCAGAGCTCAGTGGGGCAAGATCAAAACATGGTTTCCACTTTCAAAGGCAATCAACAGACATGTGGAATTTCTCTAGACACCAGACCTTAGACTAGACATGGCAAAGAATGAAAGGGCATGACACTTTCTTGGACCTCACCAAATTCAAAATACAAAATAATAGCAAGGACTTGGAAAGGAAGAAATTTTTAAATAAAAGTATGGTAACAGAACACAAATAGATACATACATAAAATCAGTTTCTCCTAAGTGCCAAGATGGAGCATTCTGGGGGCAAATTGCAAAAAGGTGGCACTCAAGTTATTTAGTGAGAGAAGTTAAGATACATTACAGATAAGCCTGTGTATTGTGCTACAAGCAGAGAAGTTTGCTTATTAGAGCCGAAAGTTGTGCTTTTCTCCATCCAAAATATGAAATCATTTGCAGAAATTCAGACTCAGGCATAGATTTATTGAGACTGAACCTTGTGCTGGGCACCAAAGCAGGCACTCAGCTTCCCCCATTCACAATGATCTCATTGTCACAATCCAGTGAAGTGATATCATATCTATGTTATACAAGAGGAAACTCAATTTCAGCAGGCTAAGAAAACTGCCTAGAGGTACGTAGCTATCAGGAGCACATTCCAATGATAAAACCCTGGTCTTCTAAGTAACTTCCATCTGGAGTCAACTTAAGATAATGTAAAGAGGGCTATTATGCTAAAATCAGTCCTTAAAGAGGATAATCCCTAATGGCCCAGGAAAGGAAGAAGCTAAAAAGCATATAATATCACAAGGTCTGTGTATTAGTCCATTTTCTGTTGCTAATAACACAATACCACAGACTGGGTACATTCTAAATTTGGGCTTATGGTTCTAGAGGTCCAAGGATGAAGGACCACATCTGCTAAGGGCATTCTTGGTTGGGAGGACTCTCTGCAGAGTCTTGGTGCAGCACCAGGCATCACATGGCAAAAAGAGCAAGCTTTCTTGCTCAGGTCTCTTTTCCTTTTCTTCTGAAGCCACTAATTGCATCGTGGGGACTTCACCTTCATGTCTCATGTCTAAGTACCTCTGAAGGCCTCACCTCCAAATACCATTAACATATGACTTTGAGGATTCAGTTTCCAATACATGATATCTGGGGTAGGGGCACAGATAAACCACAGCAGTTTGTATTTATATTAATATATAACACACCTATATATATTCCCAACATCTTGTTATTAATTTTAGTTACATTGTTTTCTTTAAGGATTATGAGCTTCTAAATCTGTGCACTTGGGCCGGGCGTGGTGGCGCACGCTTGTAATCCCAGTACTTTGGGAAGCGGAGACCGGAGGATCCGGGTTCGCGGCCAGCCTCAGCTCTCTCTCTTTCTCTCTCTCTGTCTCTCTCTGTCTCTCTCTCTCTCTACTTAGTGAGGCCCTCCGCAACTTCGTGAGACCGGTTTCAAAATAAAGTATAAAAAATAGGGCCGGGGGTATAGTGTGGAGGTAGAACGCCCCTGGGTTCAATCCCTGGTACCGCAAAAAATAATAAATAAATAAATAAATAAATCTGTGCACTTGACAGTAGACCATATTTGAAGCACTTAAATGACCAAAAGGTTCATGCCCCCACCAGGACAAAGAAAACATTGAATATTGACAGATCATATGAAAAACACAAGATAGAAAGAATATTCATATTTTTGTTGGCTACATAACATTCATGGCAGTATGAGTTGCCCAAAAGAAAAAGAAAAGGTATTTCTCTCCCTAATAGATAATTCCCTTGGGAAGAGAATACTCAGGAAATGATGAAATAATAATATAAAATCTTAATTCTCAAAATAATTGGTACGGACACCAATAAAATGTCTTACATTTGCGTAATGGTTCTCCAGTTTTCCAATGCACTGTCAACTTACAAAATTCAATTCTAAGACGGGTGTGGTGGCACACGCTTGTAATCCCAGTACTTGGGAGACTGAGGCAGGAGGATCACGGGTTCGCAGCCAGCCTCAGCTACTTAGTGAGGCCCTCCACAACTTAGTGAGACCCTGTTTCAAAATAAAGAATAAAAAAAATAGGGCTGGGGGTGTAAATAGGAGGTAGAATGCCCCTGGGTTCAATCCCCAGTACCTCAAAAACAAACAAACAAACAAAATTCAGTTCTAACAATTTAACACATATTTTCTCCTTACATATGAAGAAATTAGAGCCGGGCGTGGTGATGCACACTTGTAATCCCAGTACTTGGGAGGCTGAGACCAGAGGATCTCAGTTCTTGGCCAGCCTCAGCTACTTAGTGAGGCCCTCCACAACTTAGTGAGACCCTGTTTCAAAATAAAGAATAAAAAATAGGGCTGGGGTGTAGCTCGGAGGTAGAATGCCCCTGGGTTCAATCCCCAGTACTGCAAAAAAAAAGACGAAATTAAGGCTCTCATAGGTATGTAGGTAGACAGATACATGATGGATGGATGGACAGATAGATGGATGGGCCAATAGGTAGGTAAACACACAAAAAAGTGACTTACAGAAAACCAGAAGGTCAATAACAGAAGTAGGCTGATGTTCAGGTCTTCCACCATTCAGGCCCATTCTTCTCACTACACCACAGCTGTCAATAGCACAGCAAACATGGGAGAAATCCCAGAAAGCAAGAATTTAATGTAGGGTGGATGATGAGGGAAGACTTCATGAAAAGGAAGAACCCATTTTGGTGGTTGAAAGATACATAAGGTGTACATCGGCAGAGGCATATAAAATAAAAGTAAAATAAAAGTATTGACAACGACTGAGAATCATAAGTGCACATGACATAGAGAAATTATAAAACTTGAGCCTGGGCAGAAGCATTCAACAAACTTAGCTAAGAATTTGCTCATAGCCAAGAAGAATAAAAGGGAACTACTTTCTAAGATTCAAACCTTTTATATTCAGGTAATTGTGTTAGTTTCCTATTATTCCTCCTGCCTCAATATGTGGGTTGAATATTATTTTTTCCTAGAATATTCCATTGTCTTTGGAACATGTAATTCTAGTATTGTATGTGTATACATTCTCAGGAGGCAAAGTGAGTTTTTATAAGCCAGTCACATGCTGTGCGTCATGAAAAGTCACTTCTCTGTGGAGGGGAGGGGAACTTTTGAAAATAGGCTCATTTACCACTGCTTCTCCATCAAACTTGGTTTTCACAGGGTAGAGGAAAGGTGGGGGTTGATTTTCTTCCCTGAAAACTTACTACTGTGTCTAATAGAAATTAGAGGCCAGGGTTGATATACAAGAAGATGTACAAAATACAGTGGATATAATTAATCACAGTGTTCCTATACACATCATTATTTAATTAATATGTTTTCTCTTTAGAAATGTTGTTTCATATGGGGAACTGGGGAGGAGAATCTAAAAACAGATCTGAAGAACAAGATTACTTCCTGATGGTGTGTGTGTGTGTGTGTGTGTGTGTGTGTGTGTGTGTGTGTGTGTGTTTTCAGGGTGGGAATGAGCCCAGAGCCTCCCCGTGCATGCTAGGCAAGGGTTCATACCCAGCCCTTGGTGTGATGTGCTTCTACTGAAAACAAAATATTTATTCTCATTAGCGCCTCAATTTCCAGAGTGTTCATTGATTACAAGACATGGTCTTAATTTGAGGGAAAAAAATATATGAAAACAAAGTGCTGCTGAGGGTTGTTAGTGATCTGCTTTGTTTTCAAAACCTGACTCAATGGTATTCTAGATCAAACTTGGGCTTTCTCTGCTCATATCTCATGGTTATATTTCTAGGTATTAGAATTAGATGGGTATAAGAAAAGATGGGTCTTTGTTAGAATTTTCCTTGTGTTTATTTGGGATTATGATAATTCTGTTTCACTTATTTCTAGAATTAGGTAATGTGGAATTAGAGATTCCTACTCATATGATTACTTTGAAGTAAAAAATTAAGAACAGCTAACTTTTCTAAACTAACATAGACTCCATCGAAGGTCCTGAGTAACGACTCTTAAAGTGATGATACTCATAGCCAATCTTACTTAGCAAAGCACTTCAGAAGGGTTGGGAGGAGGTGCAGATTCACTTACTAGACATTTCTGCAATGAGTTTTTATATTAGTGACTTTTATCACTCACATTCTGAATTGTCCTTAATTACAATCTATGCAATATAGTAAATATTTGTATTTATGCAATAAAATAAATATTGCATAAATTTTTGTATTAGGCATATACTATATTGCATAAATATTGTATGTATGCAATATAGTAAATATTTGTATTTTATTTTGACTTGCATGGTGTTTATTTAAAGTGAGTTCCTTTATATTTTTCCTAAAATCACATAAAATATTGCTTCAAAAAATAAAAGCAAAATAATACCTTAACCACAATGGTTAGAATACATAATAGTATTACTTGGCAAGAAAGAACTTCTCAAATTAAAAACAATGAAAATCAACTTTCTAAATACTTTACTACCTTTTGTCCAATATCTTAATAGGAAGTCTGTAACCTTTCTGATTTTCTTTACACTACTGTACATTTAATCCAAGGGCTACTGGTACAAATTCCACTGAACCAGGAGGCAACATTTTATCAGAGCACATTTGGTTTGCTCTAATTTACCTAAACTGACTCATTTTAACTTGTGGATTTGCTTCACTGGTCTGCCCTGTAGTTGTTTCTGCATGTGTTTGTTCTGCTTTCAGATCCTGAAAATTCAATGAGATTGTAAAGGAGAGTTCTTTGTACATGGCCTTGTTCAGCGGTTTGGAAGAAAGTGGTGATGGGGTTGGCCTTCTTCCCAAGTCTTTCTTTTATATTCCTCTCATCCACTCTGTCATTACTTTTGTTGCTACTTCCAATCTGATATCTTTCATGATCACCTCTTTAACTGGAATTCTTTTTTCTGGCTAGGCTATTCTGAACTTTCTCACGTTGCCCATGTCTGTCTGTGTATTTTTGTCCTTGGAATTGACTGAGCAGTTCTATAACACTCCTGGCATTCTTCTGAGCTCTTTCACATACATAAGCTCATTTGCCCTCCCTACAAGTTATTATCTGTTTCACAGCTGAGGAAACAAGGTTAAGCGATTTCCCCCCAAGGTTCGCACAGCTAGTGAATAGCAAAGCTGGAATTTAACCCAAGTCATCCCACCCCAAGTCCAGGTCTCTCAACCAGCAGCTGCCCCCATATGCCAGACATTGTAGCTTGAGCATCTTCTCACCTGGGTCTGTGCCACTGCTACAGCGGGTCCCTGAATACCACAGAGGCACACAGGGCCTGGCTCCCTGCTCATTCAACAAATTGCTATCGAGTTCCTACTACATGCCAGGTACTTCTCTAGCAACAGAGCAAATGACACTCAACAAAACAAAGTCCCTGCCCTTCTGGAGCCTATGATCTCATGAGCGGAGACAGAAAACAAACAAACAAGCACAAATAAATAATACTGCCCGACATAGATGATGATACACATAGTCGTAACCATGATGCTCAGAAAGAATCAAAGAAGCAGATTCGCCTTCTTAAGGGAAGACTAATACCACAATCAGCCTATCCTTGTTAGGACTAGAGTAAGGGCGATTAGTTTTGTGAAAGTCGTCAGAATCAAATTGGAGTCGCTTATGTCAACACTAACGATAAATCAATCAATCAGTCTGGGAGTTTATGAAGGGAGAATTCTCATGCACGGTTGCCTGGTAGCAGTAACTATCACAAAAGACTTCCATAAGCACAACTTTACACAAGGTCCACCCAACCTTACACAAAAATACTTCTGTAAGGGTGTCTGTCCAACAATTGTCTCTTTAAACTTGGGCTGATACCACCCTTGTTATTGATCCTTGTGGCCAAGAGTTATTGTTTCAGAATATCTTATACAATCCTCATTTCACCTTAAAAACCTTCCCATTGCCTCAATCTCTTTGGATACGCACACATAGTTTACTATTGCAGGCAGATTCCCATTGCCCTGCTATCCACAAATAAACTTAATTATTCTTTGGAGAGTCCTCTCTCTGACTGTTATTTAGGCTGACAGTTTTGAAAGTAAATTCCTACTCTGAGAAATATACCAGAACTAAATATTCAAGCAGCATAAGTATTATAAAATTCACATGCCAAAAGAACAATTTGACCCAGCCTTTTGATTTTTTCATTAACTCATATTCAGGCTCAAATATATTGCTTGTTGCCTCCTGTCTTCATTGTTCCTATTATAATATTGAAGTTGTCATCATTTCGTAATGACTGAAGATGAATACTCAGCAAATAAGAACATCAAAGGGAAGCTACCCTCTTCTCTCCACTAGAATAATCATAGCAGCAAAACAGCCCCTGTAGGGATGGGGAGCCACAACGGAGGCCTGGCTCAGAGAACTGGGCTTTTCAGAGGACAGCAAACATTCTCACAAGCATCCCATTTTAAAGTGTTCCTGTGAGGCTGAGCCAGGAGAATCACAGGTTCACAGCCAGCCTCAGCAACTTAATGAGGCCCTCCACAACTTAGCAAGACCCTGAGGGTGGGTATTGTGCTGGGGGTATAGCTCAGAGGTAGAACACCCCTGGGTTCAATTCCCAGCACCAAAAAGTGCTCCTGCATCTCTTTCTAACACCATCTTCTTTTCTTTTGCATCCCAGCATTAACACTACCTAACAGAGATGCACTCCCAACTTAAGACAGTTTCATCCTGATAAATCCCTCATAAATTGGAAATATCCTAAGTAAAAAAAACACATTTAATATGCCTAACCTAGCAACACACAACTTAGCAACACAGTGCACTGTAGAGTATCAGTTGTTGAGCCTCTTGATCACGTGACTGGCTAGGAGCTGAGACTGGCTGCCATGGCCCAGTATCATGAAAGAGGTTTGTACCACACATTGCTAACCTGGGAAAAGATCAAAATTCAAAATTAAATTCAAAGCATAGTTTCTACTGAGTTCATATCATGTTCACAATACCATAAAATCAAAAACCAAGTCAGACCATGTATTTTAGTCAGCTTTTCTCATCACTATGACCAAAATACCTGACAAGCATAACTTAGAGGAAGAAAGATTTACTGGGGCTCATGGCTTCAAGGTTTTCAAAGGTTTCAATCCCTGCTTGGCCAGCACCCACCAGCAGCATGGTGCATGGCAGAAAGACTCCAACTGGAATCAGAGAGAGAGAAGAGAGACCCCTCCCTCACAGACATATATATAACCCCCAAGGCCACACCCTCAGTGGCCCACCCCCCTCTGGCCATTCCCCACCTCTGAACCTTGCTGCACTAGAAACCTGCTTTCAACACCTGAGCCTTTTGGGGGCAGGGGCATTCCAAAACCAAACAATAAAACCATCAAAAGTTGGGAACCATCTGTATTTTCTTGTTTAGTTATTTGTTTATTCCCATTATACTCCCACATTAGAATTGGGACTTTGTCACTAGAATGTCACTGAAATATAAGTAGTAGACGCTCAGCAGTTATTCAATGAAAGATGAGAGATTAAATGGGATGTACTTGATTTCAAAAAATATGTTTTAATTTACAATACAGAAGTATATATTAAAAAGCTAGTATAAGCCAGGTGTGGTGGCGCACGCTTGTAATCCCAGTACTTGCGAGGCTGAGACCAGAGGATTCAGGTTCGCAGCCAGTCTCAGCTACTTAGTGAGGCCCTCCACAACTTAGTGAGACCCTGTTTCAAAATAAAGAATAAAAAACAGGGCTGGGGGTGTAGCTTGGAGGTAAAATTCCCCTGGGTTCAATCCCCAGTACCACACACACACACACACAAAAAGCTAGTATATCTGAAACTCAAGGGCACCAATACTGATAGTTAATGTTGCTATACTGTTTTCAATACCCTGCTCCCTAGAACTCCCCATGGCATGGGAAGTTGTCCCATCCTGTTCCCTCCATCAGATCAACTCATATCTTGGACTATCCTCTGGATTATAGAATATAGGTGAAAGTCAAGAAGGAGAGATCTCTCCCTAGACTCTAAAAAGCTAAACTTTCTGTTATCCTTAGGCAGGCTCAAGTGCTTTTGCATGAGGTCCCACCATAGTAGAGAAGAAAAGAGGGTGTGCTTACAAATTATAAAGGCTGGGGAAAGATGAACAGATGAGTAGCAAACACTAGTATGCTGCCAAGAGGTCTGAGGAGTGTGGGGGGTATTCTTGTCTTAGCTGACAAGAGTAGGAGAAAACTCCATAAACTATCAGAGTTCAGTAAAAGCTAGCTACGATAGGACAGAGAAACAGAAGCCAGGTGGTCACATCAAGCCTGGCTCTACTGTCCAGCCTGACCACCCACGAGGCTGTTGACCGCAACCTCTTAAAGCATCCTAACCAGGAAAATGGAAGTAATAAAAATGCTAGTTATATAGTTGTGAGAATCAATTTTTTCAGTGAAGGTAGAGAATTCCACACAAGTTTAATAAAGTTGCAGGATAGGAAATCCATGCACAAAAAAATTGATAGTGTTTCCATATACCAATGACAAACTATTAGAAAAAGATATTAAGGAAAAAATCCCCTTCATAGCAGCTACAAAAAATTAAGATACATATAAATAAATTTAACCAAGGAAGTGAAAAATCTATACACTGAAAACTATAAAAAAGTTGCTAAAAGAAATTGGAGAAGACACAAATAAATGGAAAGATATCCTGTATGCATGGTTCAGAAAACTTAATCTTATGAACATTCCATACTACCAAAAGCAAACTAGAGAGTCATTGCAATCCTTATCAAAATTCCACTGGCAGTTTTCACAAAAATAGAAAAAAAAGTATACTGAAGTTCATATGGAACTACAAAAGATCCCAAATAGCCAAAGCAATTTAGAGCAAAAAGTACAAAACTAGAAGCACCATATTACCTGATTTCAAAGTACCCTACAAAGCTACAGTAATCAAAAGAGCATGACACTGTCCTTAGAACAGACAAATAGACAAATAGACCAAGGGAACATGATAGAAACCCAGAAATAAATCCACATATTTATGGCTAATTAATTTTTTAAAGATGCCAAGAACACATAGTGGGGAAAGGACAGTCTCAGCAATAAACAGTATTGGAAAAATCAGGTATTGACATACAGATGAATGAAAATAGACCCTAATCTTACACCATACACAAAAATCAACCCAAAATGGATTAAATACTTGTACATGAGACCTGAAACTATAAAACCACTAGAAGAAAACATTGAGGAAGAGTCCAACAACATAGTCCAATAATCATAGGTTTATTTGGGAATTAATATAATTACCAAAATGCAGGCAATGAAAGCAAAAACAAACAAATGGGATGACATCATACTAGAAGTCTTCTATGCAGCCAAGGAACAGACCACAGAGTGAAAAGACAACCTATGGAATGGGAGAAAATATTTGCAGACCGTATATATTTGATAAGGGGTTATATATAAATATATAAGATATTTAAACAGCTCAGTAACTAAACAAAATTATTAAAACTGGTTAAAAAATGGCCCAAGGACCCAAATAGACATTTCTCAAAAGAAAACATACAAATGTCCAACAGGTACATAAAATAATGTTCAACATCATTAACCATCAGGGAAATACAAATTAAAACCACACGAGAAACTGGATACTGGGGCACACGCTTGTAATCTCAGTACTTGGGAGGCTGAGACAGGAGGATTACAGGTTCAAAATCAGCCTCAGAAACTTAGCGAGACCATGTTTCAAAATAAAATAAAACAAAACAGGGCTAGTGATGTAGCTCAGTTGTAGAACAGCCCTGGGTTCAATCCCCAGAAAAAGAAGAAAAAAAAACCCCAAAAGAAATACCATTTCATGACTGTTAGAATGACTATTATTAAAACAACAAAAACCCGGAAAATAAGTTTCAGTGAGAATATGGAGAAAATGGAACCCTTGCACACTGTTGGCGAGAATGTAAACTACTAATTAGTACAGCCATTATGGAAGAAAGTATGGAAGTTTCTCAAACAACTAATAAAAAAATTACCATATGATCCAGAAGTTTTACTACTGAATATACAAAGAATATGAAATCAGTATATCAATAGATAACCTCATACTCCCATATTCACTGTAGCAATATTCACAATAACTAAGATTTTTAATCAACCAAAGTGTCCATCAATACATGAATGGATAAAGAACATGTAGTATATATCCACAATAGTATATTATTCATCCCTTCAAAAGAAGGAAATCCTATCATCGGTGACAATATGAATAAACCCATAGGACATTATGTTGAGTGAAATAAGCCAGGCACAGAAAAACAAAGGTCATGTGTCCTCACTTATATGTGGAGTCTAAACAATTGAACAGATAGAAACAGAGAGTGTAATTGTAGTTACCAGGGGTTGAGGTGGGAGGGAGGTAAGGACTGGGAGATGTTGGTCAAGGGATACAAAATCTCAGGAGGAATGAACTCAAAAGACCTATTATACAATGTGGTGACTATAGTTAATAACGATGTATTATATGCTTTGAAAATTGCTTAAAGAGAAGATTGTAGATGTTCTCCTTATAAATAAATATTTGAGGTAAAAAGAAAAAGCAATCCAAGAAATATGACAACATTTTTTTCTCGTTGTTTCATATAAATAAGGGCAGCTAGCACTTTGTAGTGGGGAAGGGGGGCAAACCAGTTACAAGTTCTCACCAAGGGGCCAATTAGACCTGGAACGCTTAGTTTCTATTCCTGGTTGTGCCATGAAGTCAACTCAGGTCAGAACTATATTAGCTGAGTGGAATAATGAAAGTCATTCTCTATAATAGATAACTCACAAAAAAAGAAACATTCTGCCAGAATGATTTCAGGGACAAACCAATGTGTAGGGTTATTGTGTACTTAGGAAGATTAGTAAGAGGGTTTCAGAAAGATACCAGGAAGCAGAGAGACAGGGCCTCTCTACCCAGATTCTAGCTTCTTAACTAACCATACACTCTGAATCCAAACATGGTAACTATATTATTTCTCACAAGAAAAAAAATCAAGGAGACAAAAGTAAGACACATTTTCTTAATAAGTCAGTTGTGACATTTGTAAATATCTTTACAGACATAGTCAAAGCATAGGTAAGCCCAGATCTTGCTAATTTATGCTAAAAAAGACGTGAAGTACCTTGCACAATGGTGTGTGAATTCTCAAGAGTTAATTAAAAGCTAGCTAGCTACTCTTGCCAAGAAGGGCAATGAAGCTTGGGATTTATTTTCTACATAATTACATATATTCTAGACTTAACATTTCTAATGCAATTCCAAGTTTCCTGGAACAATCTTCTACAAAACTTCAAGCATTCACATCGTGTGTGTGTGTGTGTGTGTGTGTGTGTGTGTGTGTGTGTGTAACTAGGTCACTCTATTTTATCTATACATTATACACATCCACACTACTTGGCTCTAAGATGTTTACCTGGTAACAAAGGGCTTCTCACCTGATGCAATTCATTCATTCCACAAACACCGTAACAATGCTCTAACACAGTGAGAAGTCAACATTTTTTTTTTTTTTTTGCGGTACCGGGGATTGAACGCAGGGGTGCAGGGGTGTTCTACCTCCGCGCTACGCCCCCGGCCCTATTTTTTATACTTTATTTTGAAACCGGGTCTCACGAAGTTGTGGAGGGCCTCACTAAGTAGAGAGAGAGAGAGAGAGAGACAGGGAGAGAGAGAGAGAGAGAGAGAGAGAGAGCTGAGGCTGGCCGCGAACCCGGATCCTCCGGTCTCCGTCAACATTTTACTATAAATCAATTATTGATATTCCATAGAACTAAGCAAAACACAACATTTCAGCTCCATCTGTCTGTCATTTTTCATTAATTTTAAAAGAATACATCTTGTCCCCATGTAGTCATCCATTTTAGAATTAGGAAGTATTGACCAATAATAATTTGAATTCATAGAGTGCTTTCAAGATGGCAAAACACCTTTTAATATACAGTGTGGTAGCTACACAGTCTGATTCAAATCCTTGCTTTACTCTTCCGTATTTCTGTGACCTTTAGCAAGTTATTGAACTTTTCTGTTTGTTAGTTTCCTTGTCTGTAAAAATGGGGATACTATTATCCATTTTATGGGATCATTGTGAGGGTTAAATTATTATGCCTAGCACATAGGATGAGACATAGAAGTTTATCTGTGACTCACAAAATAAACTATGAACTAGACAGCAGAGAGATTTTAATCCATGTTATGTAGGTGGGGAAACTGAGGCAGCGAACATAAGCTTTTATTCTGCCTTCTTCCTCTAGATTACATGATATGTCCATTTGTAGAAGAAACAGTTACTCATGCCAGGTGTGGTGGTGCGTGCTTGTAATACCAATACTTGGGAGGCTGAGAAAGGAAGATCACAGGTTGGAGACCAGCCTCAGCAATTTACCAAGACTCTCAGCAACCTAGGGAGACCCTGTTTTGAAAGAAAAAATAAAAAGCATTGGGGGTATAGTTCAGAGGTAGAATGCCCCTGGGTTCAATCCCCAATACCATAAAAAAGAAAAGAAATAGTTACTCATTTATATAGGATCAAGGTTCAAAGTTTCACTAGTTTTGCTTTCTTGAAAAACAATGCTAAAAGTTATACATTTAAAAAAATTCCACTAAGTATTTTAAAACACTAGTCATTAAGAGAATACTATTAAGTCAATATTTATTTCATAAAGGCACTAGGATAGGTACTATAGAACTTTTAAAAAAAAAGAATTTGAGGAGTTGAGGGTGTGGCTCAATGGTAGAATGTGTGATTAGCATGAGCAAAGTCCTGGGTTAAATCCCTGCACTGAAAAACTAAAATAAATAATTTGAAATTAGACCATATTTTATTTAGCCAAAATGTACTTTAATACATGTGAACATTATTTGTTTTTCATGCCACCAATAATAAAAATCAATTCTATAATGCTGAGAGTATAAGAAATTGCTTAATGGAACAACATGTTCATTAAGCATAAGATAGAATATAAAATCACTGCCTCACTCATGGGTAGTTATGAACTTTGCTGCTCATGAAAGGGATGAGATTTCAGTGGACTCTGCAGCCCTGTGTAGTTTTATTGGGAATCTCACTTTAGGTTTAGTATGGTGAAGGTTCAAGTGCTAGAGAAATGAGTACTAGGATTCAGAGGCAGACCAGCACACTAAGGTCTAGATTACACCAGCTAGATTCTGCTGCCCTAATGTATTCCCAAAATGCCCTTTCCAATACCATCTCCAACTCAGAATTCTCTAAACTGAAAATCTGTAGTAAGTTGCTGAGCATGGTGGCACACGACTGTAATCCCAGTACTTTGGAGGCTGAGACAAGAGGATCACAGGTTCGAGGACAGCCTCAGCAATGTAGCTAGATTCTCAGAAACCTAGCAAGACCCTGTTTCAAAAATAAAAAATAAAAAAAGGCTGGGGGAATAGCTCAGAGGTAGAATGCCCCTGGGTTAAATCCCCAGTCCACCCCCCCAAAAATAAATCTGTAGTAAGTCACACTCAAGAAGAGGTACCATTTACCTTTTACTCTCTGAATCTGCAAAGGAAGATTTTGCAGGAAATAAGATTATAAGGAAAGGCATGTTGTAAATACTCAAAAATACTTAAAATTAATTTCTAGGATTTTTGTGAATGTACATGACATATTTTTCTTTTAAATAAATAAATATTTTGTCTTACTGCAAAGCAATATGAAATTAGAAAATAAAAGTAATTAAAACGAGCGATTATTCAACAAAAGGGGAAGACAGTGGAATGATTCCTACTGCTTATGGCATCAGCACCAACTCCCCCCACCCAGCCCTGATGAGCAGCCTGAAGGCTGGAAGGCCTTTTTCCCCATTCCTACTCCAGGCAAGGGTCCCGACTGGCCAGTAACCATCCGCTCATGGCACTGTCTGGCACTGGGATTAGTTCAACGACAGATAAAAGACTGAAGTTCGTCCAATCACTGTAAAGTCCAGGAGCAGGATAGGTTATATAATTCGGTGGACTCGGTATAAAATAAATGAAAACATAGGGCCTTTTGTTAAAAAAATTATTTTATCTTATTTATGTTATTATAATATTTATTTTATTTTTAGTAATTTCAAGAAGGCGACAGAAGAGCATTAAACTAAGTACAGAGTCCTTCCAAGTGAGTGGTTCTGTGTAGTCACACAGGCCGGCTTGTTTGTGAAGCTGACCAATGGTTAGAGAAGGAGTCCATCCTCCAGGGAGCCTCTGTCATTTTCCACATTGGGATATTAGAGCAGCAGACCCGGGATTGCTCTGTAACATTTGGCAAGAACTGGAAGTGGCCAGTTTAGAGCAGTTGGTGCCTCCAATTCAATCAGAGGTCTTGTGGGTTTTTGTTTTTGTTTTTGTTTTTTGTTTTTGTTTTAATGACTGTAAGATGTCAGAGGCAGAGATAACCAAACACACCAGAATCCCTGACTTTGTCTACCCTTTCATACATGACATGAAACGTATTGCCTCTTCCTGGGAAAACAGATGTACCTGCATGGCGCACCTCATCTTCATCTTGGAGAGCCATGCATCTCTCCAAGGAAATTGCCCAAACTCAGAACAGGGGAGGGGCCCTACCTGCCCTTGTGAGCAACTGCTCTTCTCCCAAGGTTTAGCTGGGACAGAAATCATTGTTTAATGACAGTGTTCCACTGGTTGTGCTGAAATATTGCTGCCTCATCTCTTCCTCTAAATTATAGTGTCCATCACAAGGCAAACCCACTAGGAGTCAATTTGAGGTTTTTTTTTGATACACAGAGGTTTTCTAAAATAGTAGTAATAATAATATGAATGGTTATACTCCATTGTTGTCAAGGACAGATTAGAAGATCTTGGTCCAATTGTAACTGAAGACTTATATTGGGCATTAAGTGTTTCTTCCTTATCAAGAAGATATTAACAGGAAATTTTAGCACACTTTTCTCCTACTTGTTATCAATTATCACATATGATATCAATTCACTTGTCAGGTGACAAAAAACACAACTCTATGTGAAAACTGGTCTTGAAAAATGTAAATTCTGCAAACTCTACTTTCTACATTTTTCCTGGTAAGATGGATGATAAATCTGTTGGCCAAGAAGAGATGTTATGGAAGTAATTGAAATAGAATAAAAAAGCCAAAAAAAGAGAATCATAGGAAGCATAAGCAGGGAAATAAATATAAAGGGTTGGGATAACTAAGAAGCAGAGACCAAATTAGTGAGAGTGTCCTACATTTAAGTGGAGATTACATCATAGTCAAAGAGGCAGCTATATGCTGACCTGGAGAGGTGGGCGTCTGAAGGGTGCAGCGGAAGACACTGAACACCCAACATGGAAAACCAAAGAGAGGAATTTAAATCAAATTTCTTTCTAGAAGAATTTTAATATTTCCTACCACTGGAAAATGTGGGACTGAATTTAATAATGTGAATTAAACATTTAACATTAAGTTCAACATATTTCTATAAAGCTTTTGCTTTCTCCAGGTAATATCTCAAAAGCATGAAGTACAGTAGCCCTCACCCTTTATTTGCAAGTATACATTCCAAGACCTCCAATGGATTGTCGGAAACTGTGGATAATACCAAACCCTTTATCTATGATTTTTCCTATCATGATCTTTTCTATTATTTTTCCTACATGCCTCTGGTAAAGTTTAATTCCAAATTAGGCACAGTAAAAGATTAGCAATAATAACTAATAATGAAATAGAACAAGTATAACTTTTGCAGTGTGATGCACAAGAGCAAAACTAGCACTTTTTTTTCTTTTTCTTCACAATTTCACAGATAGAGCTTAGCAAAGTTGGCATGCAACTTTTTTTCTTTCCTTATTGAGTCACAAGCTTTTACCTTTTCACTTAAAGAAAGCACACATTATGTCTTCTCTTAGACATATCCAAATTGCCAACATCACTGTGCTTGCATTTTGGGACTATTGTTAAGTAAAATAAGGGTTACTTGAACACAAGCACTGTGATACCATGACAGTCCATCTGATAACCAAGGTTAGTCAAGATGACTACTAGTTGACTAATGGGCAGGTAGTATATACAGCATAGATACACTGGACAAAGGCATGATTCACATATGGGCCAGGACAAAGCAGGAGGATGGTGCAAGATTTCACCACACTACTTGAAACAGCGTGCAATTTAAAATTTATGAACTGTTGATTTCTAGAATTTCCCATTCAGTGTTTTCAAACCATGGTTGACCTCGAGTAACAGAAACCACAGAAAGCAAAATCAAGAGTAAGGAAGAAGTGTTTATGATATTTTAATTAATAACTAGCTAATACCAAAATTCTTCTGTCAAGCCCAACTCTCAATTATGAGGGTGAGTTTGAGCCCTACGAGGAGAGGAACCAGAAAAGAAGTGCTTTAAAAAAGATCCCAAGAAAATTGATAAAATGTGACTTTAAAAAATAAACTGGGAGAGGGTACATGAGTGTTCACTGTACTATTATTTCTACTTTTGTGTGTGGTTGAAAATTTCTATGTAAGAAGATTATTTTTAAAACAGGATCTTGAAATGTTATGTACAAAATAATCTGAAAACCCTCCTATTATAAACATCCAGGAATACTTTGTAAAATAAAACAAACTTCTTTTAAATAAATAGCTGGACTCCGCATCGAGAAAAGGAAATCTCAAGATTCCAGAAGTAGGGCAGGGAACTGACAACTAGAACGGGGGGTACGTGAGCTGATATCACAAACGTCAACATCACAGAGATGGACATTCATGAGTTGATACTGCAATGGCCCTATCTTGGAAGAAGTTATCAGTCTCAGTAAAGAGATGAGGACTTGAATCCACAGGAAGTACAAGGAGGAACTTAGGCTCTCATACAAAGTTACCGAACTAGATCATGAATATGATAAGGAAGCTCATCTGACTCTGTCTAAGCTCTGTTTTGAAACAAAAAGCTTTCTTTGGGCACTTGTTACTATAACCCTGCTCCTCCCAAAGATGTGGAGTTTGAATTTACACTATTTGTGTTGTTCAGGAACCTGCAGGATGAGAATCAACATAAAACTTGGCCCTGGGAAAATATCTTTGGGGGCCTAGTCAAACCAAGTACAAAATTGCCCCATACTGATGTATCATGAACATGAGAAAGTTTATAAACCAAAATCATAACATAAATGGGGAAAAATGCTACCAAAAGCAAGAATAATGTCATTAGTCATGACAAACAGTAGTATTAGAAATATGAGTACTTCACATAATTGAAAAATCTGATAAAAGCTATTAAACAACTACAGTTGTAACAACTGAAAATAACAATGCAGGAATAGAAACCAATTGGAAAGGATAAAACTCTGCAAATAAAGTCCTGAAAGAATGAAATATAGATGTATGAAATACATTTATGTATATATGAAATATAATATGTATATTGCATGCATGCATGCATATGTGAAATACAATATGTATATATGTATATGTCTATGAAATTTCATATACATATATGCATATATACATACATATACATATCTATCACATTGAAATTGAAAACCCAAAGAATAGGTTAAAATAGCAGATTAGACATTGCTGAAGTAAGAGCTAGAGAATTAGAAGACAAATCTGAAACACAGACCAGAATTCAGCCCAGAGATTTATAGGGCATGAATGAAAATTTCCAAACTGTGTCTAGAGTTCCACAAAGACAGAATAGAAAGAATAAGAGGGAGGTTATATTTGCAAAACTAATGACTGGAAATTTTCCCAAATTAAAAAGATCTGGATCTTCAAATTCAGGATGCACATCTTCTAATCAAGTTAAAGAAAAGAATTTCATGTTATATTTATTATAATGAAATCAGCAAAGGAAAAATAAATCAAAATGCCTCCAAAGACAAAATGCCAGTTGTCTATAAGAGAAAAAAATAGATTGGCATTAAAGCTCATGATAGCAACACAAGAAACCAGAAAAATAGGAAATAAAATTTTCCAAGTGATGAGAGAAAAATCTGTCAACTGAGAATTCTATACCCAGCTAAATAATTATGCTATAGAGGATTAAAAAAGACCTCTCAAACAATTTTCACTGAAAGAACCCCCAATGAGTAAAGTAAGCTTCATTAAGAAGAAAATTTAAAGCAAAGGAAGAAGATGCAAGAAGTAATGATGATTATTATTAATATTACTATTAATATTATTAATATTAATAGTGTGATTATTATTAATATCACACTATTCAGGGATACATTGCTTAAAAGTTTCCTTCAATTAGCTCAAAATTTTAGAATTTGAGTAGCACAAGTGAAAGTGTATATTTATTTCTATAGAAATCAGAAACGTAGGGCTTACTGCCTTGCTTTCTTGAGAAAAAAAACACACCATCTATTTTGAAGTTTAGGAAAAAAAAGACTCTACAACCTTACATGCACAAAGGAAAAAAGAGAAAAAATTATATATATTTTAGTGAAATCTTGTTATTGAATTATTCTGATTTCAGAATTTTAAGCTATATATTTTTGCCTATAGTTCCATATCCTATATAAATTCTAATTAAATCTCTATTACTATAAAATATACAAAATTTCCTATATAATTTATCACTGAAATGAGGTAGGCATAAATTGAAATTTATGTTTAAATAATTATATTGGTGATATTGTTATTCAATCTGTATATTCTACTGTCTAGAATTTTTAATAATTTTTTATTATAAAAGCCACATAAAGTGTTTGTGAAAGATGAAAGATGTGGAAAATAAAGAGTATCTCAAAGAAGTATATAAAATTTACCTACAGTAGCACGACTCAAAGATAACCATTATACATAGTTGGATATATTTCATTCCTAAAGATAAATTATATAGATGCAAATAGAAACATATTTTTATTAATTTTTGATGTGTCCTTCCACTGTTTCTTTTTTAATGTAAATAAATACACATGAATACAGATTCATACTTTCTTTCCCTCTCCATTTCTCACACTAAAGGTGACATACTTTATCTACTTTTTTGAACCTTGTTTTATTAATTTAATATTTAGTCTGTATATCAGTGTACAGATATCTCCCTCATTCATTTTCCCAAATGTATCTTACATTATTGTTTGGCAATCTTGTGTATGCTTTTAATAGTACCCTCCTAATGGACATTCGGGATGTTTCTATTCTTTTATAATTATAAATAATGCCAAAGGGTTTTGATGGATATTCTTTATGAGGCTGAAGGAGTTTTCTTTTCTCTCTTTCTTTCCTTTTTTTTTTTTCTTGGTACTGGAGATTGAACCCAGGGGCATTCTATCCCTGAACTTCACCCCTAGCCCTTTTTATTATTTTTAAAATTTTGATACAGGGTCTCACCAAGTGCTGAGGCTAGCCTCCAACCTGGGATCCTCCTGTCTCAGCTTCCCAAGTACTGGGATTACAGGAGTGTACCACCACCCCTGGCTTCTCTTTTTAATGTGCCAAATTGTATTAAGTACTTTTTTAATCAATTCATATGACTTATAAAAGAGAGATATGCTTTATGAATTCAATGAGGAGACATACAGATAATTGTCTAATGTAAAGTCATTCTTGCATTTCTATAATAAGGCCTGTTACATTAAGATACAAAGTATTTTAAGTCTTTCTAGATTTGGTTGCTGATATTGGAATTAAAAAGTTTGTATTTACAAACGAGATTGTATTATTCTGCTCAGGCCACCATTAACAAAAAAACATAGACTGAATAACCTAACATAAGTTTATTTTCTCACAGTTCTGGAAGCCAGCAGTCCAAGATCAGGGTGACGAAAGGCAGGTTTCTGGGAGGACGCTCTCCCCTTGGATTATGGAGGGCCACATCCTCACTATGTGTTCACATGATGTCTTCTTAGTGTGAACACAAAGATATAGAGAAAAAGAAGGAAAGCTCTCTGTTGTCTTTTTATAAGTGCACTAATCCCATCATGAGGGCTCATGACCTCATTACTCCCTAATTACTCTTCTTACAGGTCCTGTCCCCAAATACTATTTATTACAAGGTGGCAGGGATTGGGACATCAACATATGACATTTTACAGGGACAAAAACACTCAGTGTATATTGAGATGGATTATAATTCTCATTTGCATAGTGTCTTTGGTTTATGTATAAAGTTTCTACTTAATTTAAGAAATGTTTATGTTCTCTCTCTGTAAAAGATTTTGCATTTAATGGGGCTATCTATTCCTTAGAGGTTTGCTAAAACTTGTCTGTAAACCTGGGGCTTTTAAATTATTTTAAAAACTAGGAATGATTGTATTAGGCAGTTTAACTGATTAGATTTATTCAATAATCACTAAACTATAGGGGGTTCTTTTTGAATCAGTTTTGATAAACTACACTTTCCTAAGAAATTGATCATTTTGTCTAAATTTTCAAATATGTTGGCATAAAGTTGCATATGATAGTCTCTCATTGTGTTGTAACTTGTATCTATAGTAATGTTCGCTTTTTTTTTTTTTTTTTTTTTTTTTTTTTTTTTTTTTTTTTTTTTTTTTTTTTTTTTTTTTTTTTTTTTTTTTTTTTTTTTTTTTTTTTTTTTTTTTTTTTTTTGCGGTACCGGGGATTGAACGCAGGGGCGTTCTACCTCCGCGCTACACCCCCGGCCCTATATTTTTTAATGCTTTATTTTTGAAACCGGGTCTCACGAAGTTGCAGAGGGCCTCACTAGGTAGAGAGAGAGAGAGAGACAGAGAGAGAGACAGAGAGAGAGAGGGAGAGAGAGAGATCGATCGATCCATCGATCGATCGCGCGCGCATGCGCACTGAGGCTGGCCGCGAACCCGGATCCTCCGGTCTCCGCCTCCCAAAGTACTGGGATTACAAGCGTGCGCCACCACGCCCGGCTTAATGTTCGCTTTTTATTACTAATATTGTTTTGGTTTGCACATGTGTGCCTTCTCTTTTTTGTCAATATTAAAAAATTGATTTTAATCAACTTTGTCTAAGTTATTAGACCTTTAAAAAATGTCTCTTTACCTTTTCGTCACCTGTTTATGTTTATTTTCCATTTCATTAGTTTTATCGTGTTTTTATTTTCCCCTTTCTTCAAGCTTATTCATTTGATCCCACTTCTTAGGTTCAGTCTTCCTAATTTTCTATACTTCTATAAGCTTTAAATTTCTCTTATGTATCATTTTAATACAACCCACAAGCTTTGCTAAGTAGAATTATCATTATTGTAGTTACAAATAACTTCTCTTTCCATATTTTTCTTGACCCATAAGCTTTAAAAAATGATGTCACTTAATTCCTAAACTTAAAAAAGGGGTTTGTGTTACCTGCATAATATTCAAAGACAGATAAGAGAACCTTAAAGTCATCTGGTTGCCAACTAACTGTTCAGAATGTAGCATAAGGAACACCTAAGAATTTCCTCAGCTTCCTTCTAAAATGGCAGGGACTGGCTGGGCATGGTGATGCACGTTTGTAATCCCAGTACTAGGGAGGCTTAGACAGGAGGATCGAAGGTTCCCGGCCAGCCTCAGCAATTTAGCGAGGCCCTCTGCAACTTAGTGAGATCCAGGCTGGTGATGTAGCTCAGAGGTAGAAAGCCCCTGGGTTTAATCCCCAGTACTGCAAAAAAAAAGGAAGAAAGGGAAGGAAGGAAGGGAGGAAGGAAGGAGGGAGGGAGGGAGGGAGGAAGGAAGGAAGGAAGGAAGGAAAGAAGGAAGGAAGGAAGAAAAGAAGGAAAGAGGCAGGCAGTAGGTGTATTACATTTACTCTTCAAGTTAGACTAAAGGCCATCAGTTGAACACAACTCCACCAGAGAAAATTGGGAGCTGTAAGAAAAGGGAAATAAGTGGTCACAACTGGAAAGTCATCCAGAGTCCATCGCAGCAGTAAACATTTAGGAACTAATCTCATCTGATATTGAATTCCTTCTATTTAATCTCAGTTTCTTTTTTCTCTGCTCAATTCAAAGATAATTGCATTTACTAATTTTAATATAGCAAGAAGCAATTGTTATTTTTATCAAATTATCTCTATTAGGTATCTTATCTTCTTATCTTAATACCTGGAAGCATGTTTAGCTCATATGAAAAATGGTTTCTTTCTGGTAGTAGAAATTGGGATGATTTTTGCTTCTCATTTTATAGTTCCATTTTACTATATTGCTTAAATAATAAACATGCATCATATTTCTGCAGGTAATAAACTTGCTTTTAAAAGAGCTTTTTAAAATAAACTAATAAACTAATCATTTTCCCTGTCAAAAATCTTGGAATTTCTAGTGTGACATGTAGTGAGGAATCATGGAAAGAAATTGTGCTCAAGTAAAAATAAAGGGGGAAAGGGCCAACCTTCCTAAGCGTTCTTTCCAGAATTCCCTGAGTGCTTATCCTGTGCCAGACTATAATACACCAACATCGGAAAGTCTTACAGTGGCTCCTTCAATAAAAGCAGCACCAACTTTAGAAGGGGGGAATGGGGGGATATGGATAAACCAGGATATGGATAAACCTTGAGGACATTATGCTAAGTGAAATAAGCCAGTCACAGAAAGACAAATGCAGTACAATTGCACTCACATGAGGTCTCTAAAGTAGTCAGGCTCAGGGAAGCAGAAAGTAGAGTGATGGTTGCCAGAGGCTGGATGGAGGGGCGTAGGGAGTTGCTAATCAATGGGTATAGAGTTTCAGTCATGCAAGATGAAAAAGTTCTCTGCTGTAAACTAGGTGCATACAGTTAACAATACTATACTGTACACTTGGAATTTTACTTAGAAGGTAGATTTCATGTTGTGTTTTTTACCAAAACAAAAAATTAATAAGGCACAGAAGGCTTGGCATACCTCCTTCCTAGAATCCCAGACTTGAGACAAACAGCCCTTACACAGTCTCACTTCTCATTCATTCTCCCAGATGATGTGCTCTAGTACTGACCACCAGACTGCACAATTACCCCTCAAATACCTTTCGTGGTTAGTCAGATTCAGAATTCAGCTCTACTATAATTTAGATATTGAATGTTCCCCCAAGGGCCTATGTGCTACAGGCTTGGTCCCCAGGCTGTGCTATTGGGAAGTGGGGGAACCTTCAGTGGGTGGGGCCTAGTGGGGGGTCCTGAGGTCTCTGGGGGCACACCCTCTAAGGGGATTCTGGGTTTCCACTGGTCCTCTTTGGGTTTCCTGGCTCCTGACATGAATAGCTGGTTCTGCCACCTGCTCCTGCCTTGATGTGCTGCCCTTGTCAGAGGCCTGAAGCAACAGAGCCACCTGATCATGACCGGACCTCTGAAACCATGAGCAGAAATAAACCCTTTCTCTTTATTAGCTAATTATCTCAGGAATTTCACTGTAGTGATTTGAAGGCAAGTCACATGTGCTCCTTGGGCCTAGACACTGGATTGGGCTGCCCTTGGGACAGATCTCCCCATTCCCCCATGTCTTTCTCAATAAGTATCCATGCTGTTCTGTTTTGTTCTTCATGGCAAAACGGAGCATACACCTTGGAGCTAGACTATTTGTTTTCAAGCATTGGCTCTGTAGCCCACTGCCTGAGAAATCCTGAGCAAATTATTTAACCTCTGTGTGTGTGTTTCCACATCAACAACATGAGACTAATAATACCATCTATTCCATTGGCTTGTGGAGACTTAACAAAATCGTCATACGTGAACCACTTAGAACCATCAGGCACATGGTAAGAACTATAGAAGTGATTGCTGGATCCACAGCACCCCTCCACTGTCCGAAGGCCTGTCTGGAGGAGACACTACTGTCACATGTAGGGTCAACTCTTCCCGGAGGTATGGCACCACCCGCTTCACTGCTTCTCATGGTCATGACAGGGCCACGTTGGCAGTCCTCAAACTCCAGGACCCGTGAAGTCTGTAGGTTTACATCTCCATTTCTTTTCCACAACAACCCTCCCATATTACTCATTTTTAAATTTTTCCTTAATTTTAAAGGGCACACATTATATGGTATCTTACTCTCTGTGGCTTAACAGCCACCAGATCATCAAACATCAGTCTCCTGAAACGCATGTGCTGGAGGCCTTTGTCCAGTGCACAGTTACAAACACAGAACCAAAACAAACATGTTCTCTGGGCTTGATTCCTTAATAAATCATGGGAGAATTCAAAGGCAATTCTAAGGAAGAAGATGTAAAATTCTAGATCTCTAACTTCCCGAGGTGATAAAATTCCCATTTCTACCTGTAACAGCAAGGTTGGCCTCCCATGAGCTATACATAACATTAAACACTAAAGGCTCCATTCACTTATTCCAAGACAACCACATTATAAGTATTTTTCATGGAAAAATTAGATGTTTTAATCTAATTAAACATAGAAGCTCTAGGTGAGACCTTTAAACTAAAATTGATCTTTATAATTATAAATAAAACCTGATTTTTAGAAAAAAATATATTTAATATAGCATTAAAGTGGCATGAATCAGCAATACTAGTATGTGTGTGTGTGTGTGTGTGTGTGTGTGTGTTACTGGGGATTGAACCCAGGAGCATGCTACCTCTGAGCTACATTCCCAGACCAATTTTATTTATTTTTTTTTTAAATTTTGAAACAGGGTCTCATTAAGTTGCAGAGGGCCTCACCAAGTTGCTGAGGCTGGCCATGAACCTGTGATCCTCCTGTCTCAGCTTCCCAAGTACTGGGATTACAAGCATACACTACCACACCCAGCTAGCAATACTATCTTTTAAAAATAAAAATAATTGAAATGGATAATGTTTTCTTCCTTCTTTGAACCTCTCATAGAACTTTTCATTTCATTCCTCACAGTGTAATATGCTCATGTACCAAGGCAGTTACTAGACAGTTGGCTGCCGGAGGACAGGACATCTGTCTTACTTGTCTTTGTAGTCCACATAGCCAGCCCAGAGCTTGGTACTCAACAAATAGCTGCTGATGAATAAATAGTGCTCCACAGAATGTGAACCTAGACTCTGAAACTGAGCTATCTCATAGACCTAGGAACAGTACGCAGGCATCAGAATGGATGTCCACCACTTAGTAGAAACAAGTACTATAAGTCTTATCAATTCAAACATCACATATGAATACTAGGTTAATGGTGCAGAGCAGCGAAACAGAAGAATAAAATATAACACTAAAACACAACGAATGTTTAGCATCAAACATGAACAGATGTAAAGCTTTTGGTTTGGAAAACTCATTACCATTCTCATTTCAACTACAACTAAGTGAAAAGGCATATTCTCCAAAGACCCAAGTTAACAGCAAACAGATTCCCACTGACGAGTTTTTTTGTTCTCAACACAAAATTGTACAAAGAACAAAAACCTGAGACAGCCAGAAAATTCAATGATTCAGGCAGAAGAATATATATAGTGCCAATTTTCTTTCAAAACCAGAGAGTAAAGCAAATTACACAGTGTGGGTTTTGTTTTTATTTTTGAATGACGCTTTGGCTTTGAAAGGGTTGCTTTTGTCCTCGGGTTTGACCAGGATTGTTTTGGCACTGCTGCTATCAACATGTTCCTGTTCTTCCCCTCTCTGTGGATCAAGGTTATTGGGCTGTTCTTCCTGAAGAGGAAAATGTGATTGTGAATCTGGAGAGGGAAATGTTGCACCACGCGCCCTTCGACACGGCTGTTTTAACCTCACTCTCATCTCCTGTATTAATGTGTTACAGGCACATCACCTTTGGGGGTACATGTCACCTGGGGGATACTATAGGATTCATGTAGGAGAGAATCAGGAAGTCTTTCTCAGAAAGGATGACTATCACTGTGGCCAGAAAGAGTAAAACAGGCACTGTTCCATTATTCCTTTCAAAAGCACATGAGCTTGAGTCTGCTCTATCAGAACTCAGTACATCCCAGGGAAAGAGCTGTCTAAAATGGAATGAGGAGGAAGGAAAGGAGAGTAGGGAAAAAGAGTTTCTTCCTACATTTGAGTGTCTCCTCTCTTCTCCTCTCTCTCTCCCCCACCCATTGTAGAGGTCTTTACTAGAATACTGCCATGCAATAATTATTTAAATGCTTCACTTGTTCTTGCTTAGATGTTGATATTAGCCATGTCTAAATCTCTGACTCTTCTTTAAGCCTGAAGAATGTGACTTAATTTATAGAAGAGTGAAATCAACTGGGCTTAAACTTTTGGGTCTAACACTGGTATCCTGCAGAACACATAAGGGGTGATGTCCAGGGATTATGACGACGGTGGCTTCTGGAGTTGCCTTAAGACTTAAGGAAGCAGCTTAAGCAGGTCTTAGACTCTGTTACATACCAACAAAAGATTTACTTCCTAGAGCAGTTGTCCCCATGGATTCCAACAACCCTAGTGGCCAATAGAGAGAATTTAGACTGTTGATAAACTAGTATGAGAAAAAATTAGTATCTCTATTTCGAATAGTCACTCATTGAAAGTTAGCATGACTAAATTGTCAACACATGTAGAAAAATTTAGAAATCATAGATATTTGCATACAAGCATAACAGTTGGAGATATTTTGAAATACTGTTTATATTTATCCTTGTTATAAAATTATAGTTATAGTCCTACTGATAGATATCATTATTTAATGTATTAATTAATGAGCACCTACATTACTATAGGGTACATTTTAATATCATTGCCATTCTTTTAACTTTTTGTAACTTATTTTAAGCACCAAAATATTATTCTGAGAAGACATTTATCAACTCCCCCAGATTGCCAAAGGAGTCCGTGGCACAAAAAGTTAAAAAGTTCTGCCATAGAGCATCACTGATTTTTCCTGGGGATGTGACATTCACAGCTGGAACTCAGATAACCTAAAGCAGTATATCTCAAGCTGAAGAATTGTATAAGCTTTTTTAAAGAGAGAAAGTCTTGCAGGCACACTTAAAATTAGATATAAACCCCTATGTGTCTACAAGTTTAACACAACTATAAAATTAAAATTAATTTACAGAAATGAAAGTACAAAACTAATAAAACTTAATTTTAGTAATGAGCTAATATTACCATTGTTCTGCCTGAATACCCTGAATGTGGCGCTGACTGCTGCCACACATGTTCTATATTTGGGAGGCTCGTACTGTCCTGTACCCTGGCTGACCAAGTCTGCTGCTGCTGTTCTCTACTTGAAGTACCACGGAGGCATCCCTTGTAGATCATGCTAATACATACTTTGTTCTCTGATAGAGAAGAATATCTATCAAGTCTGCTTCTGTTCCTCTCTTGATAGTTAGAAAATAGATAAGCAGTATTGCTATGCAGCAATAAAATCATAAATAGAAGCTCACCCAAGCTTCAAAATTCCATGGTAATACCTGTAATAAGATGCTTATCCAAGTGATCCAGAGATGACTTACATTAGTTATTTTCATTGTTATTGAAATGAAAACATACAATTAAGAAATTCTGAGCCGGGTGTGGTGGCGCACACTTGTAATCCCAGTACTTTGGGAGGCGGAGACCGGCCAGCCTCAGCTCTCTCTTTCTCTCTCTCCCTGTCTCTCTCTCTCTCTCTCTCTCTCTCTCTCTCTCTCTACTTAGTGAGTGCAACTTGGTGAGACCCGGTTTCAAAACAAAGTATAAAAAAAAAAATAGGGCCAGAGGTGTAGCGTGGAGGTAGAACACCCCTGGTTTCAATCCCCGGTACCGCAAAAAAAAAAAAAAGAAATTCTTACAGGGGACTCTTAAGTACCCCCAGAATATACCTTGAGGTCCCCAAACACTAGATGGAGAAAAACTGCAAAAATATAACAGGAACGATAAGGATACAATTTGGGGGCACCTCTAAGCCACTCATCAATCCACATTTCCACACATGAGCATACGTTCTCTCTCATTACAAAGGTAGCAGAACTGACTTTGAGGAACATAATGAAGACATCCAGGGTTCCATTCTTGATGGGAGGATAAGAGACTCTATCTGATCCAGGTATCTAATTAGACTCCCTCTCTCCCAATCCCCCCATGGATAGTTGCCTGATGAGTAGTAATCCAGGTAAAACTTGAGGACCTGCTCAGATCCTCTGAGCTGCATATTCTTGTAGGGCTCATTTTAAAGCTAATGGAAATACCACATGTTAAAACACAAAACTAGAAAGGATAACTTTAGGGTTTTGGATTGGTGCATAAGCTTTCTGCACCCAGCAGCATTTAGGTATATGCTCAGGGAATTGTGGAATATCGGTAGATAGCAAAATAAATCACTGCTCATTTTCTCTTCAGAAAATAGACTCTACTGTTTATTGAGGAAAAACTTAGACATAAAGTGAATGGCTATTATTAGGGGAATGGTTGAAATAAATATGACATAATGACAACATAGAATATATTCAGTCATAATGATAAATCATAATTAAATCATTGTCTAAGAGATTAACATGAGAAAGACATTATATAGAAAGACATATGTAATAAATGTATTCCTATTTCTTGAGAAAAATGTCAATAATCCTCAATATGTATATCATTCTGTATGCATGTGTGTATATATTTATATAAGATTATATGAACATGGAGAAAACTATAAAATAATACACATTAGATTGTTAACATGAGTTAACTGAGGGCAGGGATAAGGTAATATGATATCGAAGAAAGGAGAAGGAATGAAGAATTTATGAAAAAAGAAATGAAGAGTTTGATATGTAAAAGTAACATATATAATATGGTTACATTCATGCATTATTAAAATAAGAAAAATCGCCGGGCGTGGTGGCGCAGGCTTGTAATCCCAGTACTTTGGGAGGCGGAGACTGGAGGATCCGGGTTCGCGGCCAGCCTCAGCTCTCTCTCTGTCTCTGTCTCTCCCTCTCTCTCTCTATACTTAGTGAGGCCCTCCGCAACTTCGTGAGACCCGGTTTCAAAATAAAGTATAAAAAATAGGGCCGGGGGTGTAGCGCAGAGGTAGAACGCCCCTGGGTTCAATCCCCGGTACCGCAAAAAAAAAAAAAGAAAAATCAACTCCCCTTATTGGGGGAAATGAAAACGAAGCATAGTAAGAACGACTGATCAGTTGGAAATATCCCCAGGATGGCAGCTTAAGCTCCCCCCAAAATCCGCTCATCCATGAAAGCAGTGAGTAAACTGGAAGCTTTTGCCAAAATTAAAATGTTCACTAGTGAGGATTCTGGGAAGATGACATCATAGGAAGAAAGAAGACTCAGTCTCCCCACCTGGGCAATAATTACATTGGCAGAATGTGTCTGCTGTGATTATTCTGGAGCTCTGGACTCTTCTGAAGACTTCAAACTTTCCAGGGAAAGACTTGGACGATAAGCTATGATTGATCACAAATTCAGTTCTTAGCACAGCAGCAGCTGCTATTCCCCTACTGCCAGCCCTGTGGCCAGCAGCCGTGCAAGTGTTCCTGGAAGAGCCTGCACACAGTCTGCAGGACAAGATGGACCAAAAGACCCTCCCTTGTCCTCTGAATATTGAGGATCTATACTTGGGTCTTTGATTGCTGCTTCTGATCATAAAGGTTCAGAAAAGGGATGGTGGTCATTGTTGCCCCTCCCTTCACTGTGGCAAGCTCCATCCCCTCCAACTGAAGTAACTTCCAGGGGGTTTAAAGGGCTGGTACCCTTTCTATCTTTTTCTTCTTTTGGGAAGCAGATATTAAAGATTAGGACATTTAAAATAAATTGCATATAGAAAGTTAGAAAATTAAAAAGTGACTATGTATGCCCAGGTTAAAGTGCAATAAGTAAATACATGAAAAAATAAGCAAACAAAGAGAATAACCAAAAACAGCAAACTCTGAGGAAGAGGGAGAATCTAAGTTCCAGAGTCACCCCATTATTAGATTCAAATGCCCAGTTGTCAACAATAACAACAAAAAAAAGCACAAGGCATACTAAGAAAAAGAAAAATGTGGCTCATTCAAAGGGAAAATAAATTAATATAAAAAGAACTAATGGCAGAGCTACTCAGCAAAGACTGCAAAATAACTGTCTAAAAGATGCTTTAAAATCTAAAAGAAGGTATGAAGAAATTCCAGGAAATAATGTATGAACAAAATAATAATATTAATAAAGTGATTAAAAGTCTAAAAAGAAAACAAAATTAAACTCTAGAGCTGAAAAGTACAATAACTGAAAGGAAAATTTCATTAGCAGGATTCAATGACATATCTGAGTAGTCAGAGGAAAGAATTAGCAAACTTGAAGATAAGATCATGTAAATTATCAAGTCTGAGGAAAAAAGAAGATTTAAGGAAAGTGAACAGACCCTAAAGGACCTGTGGGACATCACCAAGTGAATCAACATATGTATGGGAGTTCTAGAAGGAAAGAGAAAGAAAGAAAGAACCATAGAGAATACCCAAAGGAATAATGGCTGAAAACTCCCCAAATGTGATGGAAGACATGAATATAAACATCTAAGAAGTCTAACAAACTCCATGTGCAATTTTAAAGAGACTCACAGGGAAATATATTATAATCAAACTGTCAAAAGACCAAGACAAAAGGTCCTGGAAGTAGTAGGAGAGAAGCAATTCACAATCAATCATCAATAAGATTGTCTACAAATCTCTCATCAGTAAATTTAGAAGCTAAGAAGTGGGCTAATACATTTAATGAATTGTAAAGAAAAATAAGTCAACCAACAATCCTATATCTGGCCAAACTGTTCTTCAGAAGTGAGAGAGAAAATAAGACATTTATAGATAAACAAACACTGAGGAAGTTTGTTACCACTACACCTAATAACAGATAAAGCAAAAGCTGACCAAATCGAAGGGAGAAATAAAAAGTTTTACAATAGTAGTTGAAGACCTCAGTACCTACTCCCAATAATGGATAGAACAACTAGACAGAAGATAATTAAGATACTAGAGAAATAACACAATTCCACTCCTAGGTATAAGCCAAAGAGAACTGGAAATATATGTCTACACAACAGCTTCTACATGAATAATCATAGCCGCTTTCACAATAACTCAAAAGGCAGAAGCAACCCAATTATCCATCCACGGATCAATGTATAAACAAAATGTAGTATATCCATACAATGAAATATTATCCAGCACTAAAAAGGAAGGACATCCTCATACAAGATATAACATTGATGCACCCTGAAAACATTATGCTAATTGAAAGAACCCAGATACAACAGACCATGTGTTGTATGATGCCTTTTTAAGTGAAAGGTTCAGGATAGGCTATCAACAGAAAATAACTAGTTTAGGACAGAAGCTATGGGAAAGTAAAAATAAGGGGCAATGGATATGGCATTTCTTTTTGCAGTGATAAATACATTCCAAAATTAATAGTGGTGATGGTTGCACAACTCTATGAACATATTAAAAACTCCTGAATTGTACACGTTAAAAGGGTACATTTTATAGTGTGTAAATTATATCTCCAAAAAAGCAGTCATTTTTACAAAGTGAATGAATGGCAGGCATGATGCATTTTCACCTGAAACAGATTTAGGAGCTGGTTATCGAAGGCGTGAGAAGAGAACAGGATAGTGTAGAATTTCAGCGCAGCTAGCTGCACTCTTGTCTCTCTAATTCATGATCAGAGTGTGAAAGTTATTTTAGTGTATAACCCAAAAATCTTTTGGTTGCCCAAAGAATTATTCCCTCTCTTTAAATTTCAACATATGTTTAAATATTTATAAAATGTATAAGAAGAAAAAGGTAAAAATTAAAACCCAGATACAGGAGACAACCTAGAAAAATCTCTCGCTGAAGCACAGCATGAAAGCTCGCTGCGGGCCATTTCCATCTCCAGGTTACATTTGGTTTTCAAAATGCAACCAACTCAACTCCAGGTAACAGAGGTCACGTGAAGCCTATTTCACATTCACAAAGTTCAGCTGTGCTGTACAGTGTGATACCATGGGCATTCTGACTAAAACTTCATAAGCTGTCGTATTCTGTGCTTTGGTACAATATGAAGGACACCAGGAAGAAATGTTTTAGAGCGAGACCACTTCCTAATACCTTTTGCCAGGAGTTCCCTCCTTGGTTTCCTACCAAGGAAATCTAGATAGGACGGAACGTCTGGCCATGGTATTTGTGAACTGACATAAACATACATAGCTTTTACATAAGCCAGAAATTTAAAATGTCTTAATTGGAGAATAATAATAAAAGGGGAGAGAGATAAAAACAAATTCTCTGGTAGGCATTAATAAAAAAAAACCAAGACATTAAATGATACTTTAAGCAGAATTGGTTAAGTAAATATCAAGTGAGCCAGGTGTGGCGCACACCTGTAATCCCCGTACTTGGGAGACAGACACAGGAGAACTGCAGGTTGGAGACCAGCCTGAGCAAGTTAGCAAGACTCAGCAATCTAGCAAGACCCTGTTTCACAACAAAAAAATAAAAAATGAGCTAGGGGTATAGCTTGGAGGTAGAATGCCCCTGGGTTCAATCCCCAGTACTACAAAAAATAAAAATAAAAATAAATAAATAAATATCAAGTGGAAGAAGTGCAATCAGGCATCACTAAGAAAACTGATAAATCATATATTAAATTTATGAAATGATTGTACTTTGCTTATTTAGTCAACTAATTTCTCATTGCACACTGGCTATACAGCAGAAAACAATACAGAAAAAAGACTCGTTTTTCTACTCTTAGAGCTTAGAATTTATTCAGTCATGGTCTGACTAGTGCCACAAAATTGATACAATTAAATGAGGAAGTATGAAATACTTGAACACGTGCAGATCTAGGAGTCCTGGAGTCTGAAGCCCAATTCCGTGTCTACTAATTACTAAGCTAGTGAAGTTGGATATGTCAACTCAAATTCACACCTTGAAAAATGGTGTCTGCTATTACCTGCCCTGTGAACTCATCAGTTAATTATCAGGATCATAAAGAAAATGCCTTGAAAACTGTCAAAAGCATCATAATCACAGGTTGGCACTATTACTGACATGTGAGAAAAATGACCAAATCCCTTGCAATAAATAATTTCAGTTCATATAGTCTAGAGTATACTGAGAGCCTTCGTGAGCAGACAGTACAGCGCTGTGCTAACTGCCAAGTACATCAACAGCATAGAATGACACCCATTCAAAGGTTGCGGCCTTTCTCCATTTAATCATTGTAATTTCACCTGGATTTCCTCTACCTGTCAAATTATGCTCATATTCTCAAGCAGTGTTCCAGCCACAGGACGAGAAAATGAGTCAAACAGACTTCTTTCAAACTTCCAAACGTAGCGGCAACTGCCATATGGTTTCTTTCCTCCCCGGGGCATGTGTTTGTCAACCTTATTTGAACTTTCCAACTACAGACAAATCCACTTAGTAGAAGAAACTAGCAATTGCTGTTATTGCAACCATATTAACTGGACCATTTTTACTTAAATCACTTCTGCACTCCTGATGGAAAACACTGTCCTTAAGAATAATGAAGTGCTTAAGACATGACCAAAATATAAAACCTCAAAGTTAAACTCATGAGGAAAATAAGTTTCCCTTGGCATAATTCTTGTTTGCAATATTACCGTCAGGTAATGAACATGTCTCCCTGTGAATCACTGGTGATGGCTAAGCATAAGAAATGGTTAATACCGATAGGTGCTCTGTGGGATAATGGAATCCAAACAGTCTGTCTCTTTTTGAGCTGGAAAAATAGCAAAATCCTGCTTTTCCTCAAACACTGGCAAACATACACTGTGATAGCGAAAGTCAATCTAATCCTTCCCTTCCTGGCTCAGAATAAAAATAAATACACTGTCCCAGACCTAAAATGTGATCTTTCTTGTTGGCTTTTATGAAAGAGAGGAAAAAAAAATAATCATGGATGGGTAGGCTTTGTATAATTTCCAAATTACATAACCTTGTTTTAGAAAATAAAAAATAAGAGGTAAACACTGCAGGAGAAGGCCTTATCAGCTCTGACTGAATCAGAGCTGAAGCTCCTTGACACTTTCCAAGCTAATCCACGCCCAGTGAGCATTCTGGAAGTTGGGTGACTTTCCTGAAGATCTGAGGTCTGTCTGGGGACAGAGTCACACTCCAGAGACTGATGTCTGCTACCATCTTGCTACCATCATACACCCTCTGTTCTCTCTCTCCACCCCTTTTTCTGGAATAACAAATCCCTCCCTTTGTCCTCATGCAGAAGAATTTTACACATGCTATTTTTCTCAAGGTGTGACTGTCACCAATATATAAAATATACTTCATAGCCAACAAAAGGGGGAGAAAAGAGAAGCAAGATACAAAGAACACATGGATACCTCAAAAGTAAATGGGGACATAGCTCCCATTAAATCACTTTCCATCCTGTTAAGGAATGGGATCTCTCCAACAAGGAACCAACAACAACATAAATAATTCAACTTTCTTACTCCCTTAATCTCTCAAAGTAACTGACAGAGCCCAAGCTTTTATTTTATATTTTTATTTTATTTTATTATATATATATATTTTTTTTTGGGGGGGGGTTGCAGTACCAGGGATTGAACCCAGGGGCGTTCTACCTCCGCGCTACACCCCCGGCCCTATTTTTTATGCTTTATTTTGAAACTGGGTCTCACGAAGTTGCAGAGGGCCTCACTAAGTAGAGAGAGAGACAGAGAGAGACAGAGAGACAGAGAGAGACAGAGAGAGACAGAGAGCGCTGAGGCTGGCTGCGAACCCAGATCCTACAGTCTCCGCCTCCCAAAGTACTGGGATTACAAGCGTGTGCCACTACGCCTGGCTATATTTTATTTTATTTGTGGTACTGGGGATTGAACCCAGGGGGCATTCTACCTCCAAGCTACACCCCCCCCCCAGCCCTATTTTTATTTTTTGTTTTGAAACAGGATCTCACTAGGTTGCTGAAAGTCTTACTAAGTTACTGAGGCTGGTCTTGAACCTGTGGTCCTCCTGTCTCAGCCTACCAAGTGTTGAAATTACAGGTGTACTCCACTATACCCGGCCCAGACTTTTATACTGGGGTCAGCTGAATAAATTTTTCTGTGTTGGAGATGTTGAATGGCATTGATATATTTTCACGTCTGACTCGGTCTATCTAGACAGCTGAGCAACTGGCATTTCACATTTAAGAATAAGGAACTCAGGTGGGATCCTGAAGGAACACACCCAGTGCCGTGTGCACGTGTGTTTGTATGACTTTGAACCTCACTATGATGTATAATTACCATGCACCGATAAAACTATATAGTTATATAAGAATTGGGAACTCGGTAAGTTCATCAGGTATGTGGGGCTCTGCCTGTGAGACCAGTAAGCAATTGTGAATTCAGAGCATCAGTTGCCACAAGCAAAAGCCTACCAGAGGGCTTCACCGACATCAAAGGCCTCGCACTAAGCCCCTTCAGACTTACTTGCGTTCCTGTGAGTCTGGTCCTCCGGAGGAGGAGCATCAGTAGTCCAGGCTGGAATGCGCTGGTCGGGACGTGCAGTAGGTGCCCTGACACTCTTGTTATAACTTGTCTTCACAAGAATAACGTCAGGCCCTTGGACTTCACCATCAGTGACCAACGGTTCACTTCCATTTGATTTTAAATAGGTCTTTTTTAATGTTCCTGGGGGAGGGGGGAAGATACATGTTAAAACTCAACTAGAAGTATATGTTCTAAAAAATACATAGTAAGAGAAAGCTCGAGCTACTTCCCCACCTGTCATTCTACCCAGGTCAACACAAAAAGCAAAACGGTGGCCGGCCACCACAATCCCCCCATGAGCCCAGCCAGGGGAGCTTCTCTTCTATTGAGCCACCGCGCGCTGTGAGCCAACCGTGCTTTCCTGAGAACTTCAGCTTTAGAGATTGTCTCTACGTTTCCTGGTGCCCAAAGAATTTAGAGTAATTCGACCTCATCTGGGACTTCCCAGAATAATATGTGGTGAATCTTACAGTGCTTCCCTCCTGCTTTATCAGTTTCTTGATTTCACTCATCACTGTATGCTACTGGGACCCAGGACATGTGCCCTGCCTCTCTCTATACTGTATCTGCCAGCAGAGGACGCAATGATACCTGCTTAGCTTCAGCCTTATATCTCCCCATAGTTTGTGCTCAATCTCAGGGAACTATGCATAAGACATAAATGGACATGATAGGGATCACATATTTACCAAGACCTATATCACAGAAAACAAAAAATGTGAAACTCTAGTTCTGGCTCAAAATAAAAGGAGAAAGTAAATTATTTTCATCTCTGACCTGCAGCTACAAAATATAATTATTTGAAGTAAAAAATGGCTATTAAACTAAGATTACCAACCCATCATTGTCTCAAGGGGTCCATCTGTGCATTGACAAAATAAAGAGCCAAACCTAAGATCACTGAGAATCACCTCGCTGTCCCGCTAGGCAGAAATGTTTCAAAACTTTGAAAGAGATCATGTATTTTTAACGCAGTCAAAATAGACTGCAGATTGTGTTTCCAGAATATGGCACTGTAGCTGAGCATGTCAACGAAAATAAATGAATGTGATATTGATCCATTCATAAATACCCAAGGGAGAAATTTTTTTCCCTAAAAACATTCACAGTGAATGCCTTAATTGGCTCTCCCATTTCTAAATAGTCCCATGGACCATTAAAAACAAAAGAAATATAAATAAAATGTTCAATATCGGTCTATGGAAAAAATGTCTCTACATGTGCTTGACACTTGGAAAACATTAACTCCAAATCAAAATAGAAAAGCAGCTGTTTTCTAGCTAACTAAGGTCAACAGTCTCATCTGCCCATGGATGCTAAATAAAACGCTAGCGCATAAAGGCTAAACCGTGACCACACGACGCAGGTGACGCGCTTCAGACTGTGTGATTATGAGTAAATAGCAGCAGTGGTATGTGAAATGAAAGGGCCACTTAATGTGGTTGATTTTCAAATGATTTGGAATAAGTATCAAAATAAGTTTATATGAAAGCCTTGATTGCTAAATTACTAATCAATTATATATAATTTCACTTTTACCTTTTTGTGTGTGTGTGTGTGTGTGTGTGTGTATTGCACTGGGGATTTACCCAGGGGTATTCTACCCTGAAGGTACACCCCAGCCCTATTTTACTTTTTATTTTTGAACCAAAGTTCTCACTAAGTTACTGAGGGCCTCACTTAGTTGCTGAGGCTGACCTCAAACCTGTGATCCTCCTGTCTCAGCCTCCCAAGTATTGGGATTACAGGTGTGAGCCAACATGCCTGGTCACTTTAGTTGCTCTTTTCCTTGCTTATTTTGACATAAAGAGATTTCTTACATAATAAGATATTTCTGCCAATGAGGGTCTCACGAATATTTAAGGCCCATTAGGTCAACTTACTTATCATACAATGAATAAACAAACAAACTTGAGTTAGCATGCAGCTCTGTCAACATACTTTTTTTTTAACTGAAGATTGGAGCCAGGGGCATTCTACCTCCAAGTTATACACCTAACCTAATTTTATGTTTTATTCTGAAACAGAGTCTCTCTGAGTTGTCGAGGGCTTCAGTAAGTTGCTGAGGGTGTCCTCAAAACTGCGATTGTCTTGTCTTAGCCTCCCAACTACTGGGATTACAGATGTGCACCACCACGCCCTCATGTCAACATACTCTTAACAAATGCCAATTCCTCAGGTTTATTCCTCTGAGTCATTCTCCTAAAATTTCTTCCTTATCATATAAAATATTCCAACAGTTGTTCTTAACATTTTGTTTATAATAATTAGCCTTATTAATGATCTTGCCTTTATCTTCTGAACCTAACCACAGTGAAGAAAGTGTTACTAACATTCGTTCATCCCAAGAAGTCCTTTACAACACAGACTTTTTTAGAACATACTAGCTTGAATAACAACTTTCTTCAAAAGGAAAGGCAGCTTTCTTGCTCTTACACTCTTAACTATTAAGCAATTTGGCAGAATTGAGAGAAGGATAACAACTGATAGTTGCTGTAGCTGATGTTCCTAAAGTATACTTGGGAGGAACAGAGGACGAGAATAAACCTTAAAAATATGTTTATAAAAGCCCAAATGTACTAGAAAAAAATGTTGTTAAGCATCTATGGACAGTGAACAACTCCCAACATAGCTGGTCATCTAGTTTTCAGTTTTTAAAACAACAATAAGAACTCGATAAAACTAAACACAATCAACCTGCACCCACGATGAGCTATGTAAAAATCCTGACCACTAGCTGGGCATGGTGGCACATGCTTGGGAAACTGAGACAGGAGGATGGCAAGTTTGAGGCCAGCCTCAGCAACTTATCAAGCTCCTCAGTAACTTAGCAAGACCCTGTTTCAAAAATAAAAAGTAAAATAGGGTTGTGGGTATAGCTCGGACGTAGAATGTCCCTGGGCTCAATCCCCAGTACCAAAAAGAAAAAAGAAGAAATGTTGACTGCTGTTAGTACAGAGTAGAGTGCTCATTCTTCTACTGTCATCCTTTCTACATTCCCACTTTTATGGATTAAAGTACAGGCCCTACTGTCTGACCTTCAGTGTTTAAATTCCATCTCTACCGTTTACCATCCCTCAAACTTTAGGCAAACTCTCAACTGACATGAAATAAGGAAAGTAAAAGTACTTCCCTCGTGGGGCTAGCTATTGGGATCAAATCAATTGATACACAGATAGACACTTGGTACAACGCTTTGGCACATCATAATTTCTCAGTAGCTATTAGCCATTACTATACAATGATAGTAATAAGATTGTCTTCCTTCGGGCTACTGAGGTACTTTTAGATAAATACTAATTTCCTTTTACTTTATCCCAGCACTGCAAAATAGCTAATTCACTTAACCCAATTTTGGAATGAAAGAACCATGGCTCTTTTATGCTAAGTTATTAGTAGAAGGCTAATTGCATCAAAGTTGCACAGTTCAAAAGTGGTTCAGCTCTATAACAAAAGCAATGTAATGATGTTTAAGAAATAGTCTATAATTCCAATGATAATAGCTAAACTATAATGACCCCTACAATGCATATTGGGGACTATGGTAGGTAGAAATATGTGTTCCCAGAAATGTCTGTGCCCTAATTCACAGAACCTGTGAATATGTTATTTTACATACATTGCACAGTCAAAAGAAAGTTGTAAATTTAATTAAATTAAGAGTCTCATGATGGGGAGATTATCCTGGATTATTCAGGTAAACCCAATGTCATCACAGGGTCTTCATAAACAGAAGAGCAAGATAAGAGAATATGTGTCAGACTTATGAAGTGTAAGAAATACTGACTCAATGGGACACTTCATGTTTTGAAGATGGAAGGAAACCACAAGCCAAGGAGTGGAGGAACCCTCTGGAAGCTGAAAAAGGTGAGGAAATGGACTGTCCCTAGAGCTTCCAAAAGGAACACCTTAATTTTTGCCCAGTGAGACCTACTTTGGACTTCTGACCTTCAAAACTCTTAAGATAATAAAGTCATGTTTTAAGCTACTGTTATGGTTTGGATATAGACGGTCCCCTATAAAAGCTCATGGATTGACAAGGCAAAAATGTTCAGAAGTGAAATAACACAATTGTGACGGTTCTAATCTCATCTGTGGGTAAATCCATTGATGGATTAATGGATTTATGGTGCTAAAGTAGGCAGGTAGGGTGTGGCTGGAGGAGGTGGGTCACTGGGAGTGTGATCTTGGGGACTATAAAATATGTCCCTCTTCCCCTCCCCTTGCTCTCTTTCTCTCTCTGCTTCCTGCTGCCATGCCCTGAGCTCCACAGATGTGACCACGCCTAACATGGACTGAAACCTCCAGAACTGTGAGCAAATACATATTCTTTCCTCTAAGTTGTGTCTGTGCGGTATTTTGGGTCACAGCAGTGAGGATGCTGACTGAAAGGACTACCAAGTTTGTGGTAATTTCCTGTTACAGCAGCAACAGGAAACTAACACAAGCTGCCAAGTGCCTTCACTATAGGCACCAAATGGGTTCACCTCCCAACAGTCCTCTGAAACAGGTAATACCGTTCACTCCTCTCCACAAAGGTTTAGAAGAAAGGCACCTGAAGTTTATGTGGATTAATTAACTTGCCCAAGAATTAAGTTGGGACATGACACATATACTCACACATGCTTCCTACTCTGGACAATGTATTCAATTTTTAAAAACCAACCATTGTAAACTTGCAGAATGTATCCTTCTCTAATGCAATTTTAAAACTAATTTCTTATCTTTGTATCTTTAGCCACATGTAACATATTTACTTTGCATTTTCTATGTGACAGGAACTTCATACTTGCTCTCTGATGAGAACACAACACTTAGTAAAAGGTTCTTAGCATCGAGCTGTTTATAGATTAATTGAGGGAAGCAGGCATGTAATCTAAAAATTACAAACCCAGTTATGAGGGCCTTGAGGATGATATGCATGGGACAATCCAGTGGCAAAAAGTGGAGAAGGGGTCCTCACTCCACTTGAGACAGTCAGGGAAGCTCTCTTGGGGAGGTCATTCTGATTGCGATTCTTAAAAGAAGATTATAGACATTTTAGGTCTGAACAAAGTATTTGTGTGGGGGGGCATGTAATAGGGAATGAAATTTTTCTAGATATAGCAAAAGTCAAAAGATACAGAAAACCTAGTTGTGAGCAATTAAATGTGACTAGTGCACAGGGGGCCAGTAAGAAAAACGGCTGGAGTGGGAGTCAGATGTGAAGGCTAGGTCTTGTTAAAGGTCTAGAATGTGTCTTGTTGTAATGAAAAACTGTTGACGAGTCTTCTGTGGGGCAGAGCATTATGAGAATGATCACTGTGGCAGTGGAGTGGTGTTTAAAAGGGGTCAAACCCAGAGGAAAGTTAGAAGACTATGGTTATAGTCCAAGTGAGAAAAGAGTAAGGCCTTGCTCCACGCAGAAGCAGTAAGGACAAAGAGGCCACTGGGAGAGAGCTTTCAGAAGTAAAAATCATAAGGACAGGAGGGGGAGGGCCAAAGGACCCTTTGGGATTTCTGGTTTGAATGACTGGGTGAAAGAAGGCATCCCATGTGAGAAGTGTGCTCATGGCCAGAGCTGTTAGTCAAATATTTCAATTTTTCTCCCATTCTGCTCGGACACATGAGGGGGGTTGGCTTCTCTGGCCTCTTGGAACCATATGGGCAGCACCAGTTTCGGCAAAGTTTACAAATACAAAACGAAGCCAAACGTCTGTAGAGCCAGCTTAGGGGTTGGGGTGAGAAACAACGTGCCCTTGCTGTTTCCCATAGCCTGCGGCTGCCTAAACGTTACTAAGATGCCCAACTCTCTTCTTCAGAAATCGTTTTACAATCTTGATTGAACGCAAGAGACAAGCCAAAACAAACTAGAGCCACCATCATGCCTCTGTGCTTTCCAGCAGAAGGCTTTTGTTATCTTTTCCTAATCAATAGTCCTCTCTTCATTACCTCTCTGCCTTTTGAGGCCAGAGCTCCTGGGATCTGCACACAGTTGGCATCTCAGGGTCCTGCAGCAATCCCCACGTATCCAGAAATGATTGCAAAGCTTTGAGAGAGCATGGAGTTATAAGCTCAAACCACACAGAAGATTTTTTAAGGTAATCAAAATTTAATGAGTTTTTTCAAACAAAGAAAATGGTTGTATTGCTCATTACTACATTAAACATCTCTGTTATAAAATAGGAAATGTTTATTAAAGCAGATGTTATTTCAATATGGCTAAACCAAGTCATTTGGTATAGAACATATAAAAAGAATGCTTTTGAAGATGTTTGGGGAAACTCCTACTTTCTAAAGGTTGCCTACATATAAATAAGATAGCATTTAGGCATGTTTACAAATGAGTAGCCTCCCTAATCCCACACATGAATGACACAAAATTCCACTCTTGATATATACCCTAGAGAAATGAAAATGTATGTCCACACAAAAACTTATACATGAATATTCATAACATGATAACAGCTAACATCATGGTCAAAAGGAAAGCAACATGCTGTAGTTCCTACATTCCTTGTTTCCTTGGCCTTACCTGCACTGTTGAATTTATTCGAAATAAATGCACTTAAACTATGATTCCACTATATTTGGTTGTCCTACAGTACCTCTAAATTACAAACCAGACTTTTAACAAGTCCTCCATCTACCTTTATCAGACTCCTGCACCTTTGCTTCCTGCATTAACAGACGGCACCTAAACCAACCTGGCTACCCAAGCCAGAAATATAGGAGTAGCCTTGACTCTTCCCCCTAATTCTTAAATCTAATTAATCTTTATTTCTGTTGATTTTAATCCACCCAATGCCTTATTTGAAACTCTTATCAACCTTTACTTAAGTCATAGCCAGACCCCAAACTGGTCTCCCTGCCTTCATTTCCTTCTATCTAGTATCCAATTCTACTGTCTTTTGCAAATGTAAATAAGATCAGATTTCTCATCTCTTGGAAAGACCTTCCAGGAGTAACTCACCACCCATCGTAGTGATTTTCAAGCAGTTTTTGCAGCAAATCAATGCAGTCCTCCCTCCATATCCATGGGTTCTGCATCCATGGATTCAACCAACCACAAGTGAAAAAAATTTGGGGGGAAAATTGTATCTATACCAAACACATGCAAATTTCTTTCTTACTATTCCCTAATGGTATGGTATAACAACTATTTATATAGCATATACATTGTATTTGATATTATAAGTAATCTAGGAATGATTTAAAGTTTACAAGAGAGTGTGCATAGGTTTATGAAAATACCACACCATTTCATACAAGGGACTTGAGCATTCATGGATTTTAGTACCCAAGGGAGGTCTTGGAACCAATCACCCATAGAAACCAAGGTACAACCATATTATTTTCAAATAAATATCATACAAGATCCTAATATCTATAAATTAATAGGAGCTTTCTTTTACTGAGATTAACCGCTTATAAATCCCAAATTTAGAACTTTTATAAACCAGTCAATAAGAAGATAATAGTTTTGATGAAATAAAACATTCAAAATTATTAGTAATGGAATTAGATCAGCATCGTCTTGCTATTTATTTCTCTATTTCATTTGATTGCATGCATTCAAACAATCCTGATTCATCTCATTAGGTAGCTACCAATGGTAATTGTTGTTTTTTCCCAACAGTTCATCTTTCAAATTAAAGATATTGTTCATTTAAAAGAGAGACAGCAAGATGCAAATACAAATGCAAATCAGCACATATTACTTGGTTGCTGGTCTCTGCTTGGTTAAAATTTAGCATGTAGTATTTAGGGTATGTGCTAAAGATATGCTTTTCAAAATGAAAGTCAAAGCAAACATTAGGGCAATTCTTTAATTTCCTCCTCAGAACCTTAGTTCCATGGAACAGTGCTTAAAAACCAGTGAGTTAGATGCTAAAGCCCAAACCCCTTGGTATAATGTACAAGATTCTGTATCATTTAGACTTTATCAGTCTAGTTGAATTTTACATCACTGCCAAAGGTTCACCCAGTTTCCTAAGTTCATCTCCATCTTCCATGGGGTTATACTTTTACATTTGCTATTTTCTCTGCCAAATATGACCCTTGAACTACTATCTTCTAACCTGAATTTCTATTAACTTAATAACAAAGGTTGAAATGTGAACTCCCCTGGGAAGCCGTCTCTGACTGTCCCTGAAGCACCTTGCATTATCTCTATCTTCAACACATGCTGCCTTGTGTGATAGTCATCTTTTCCTCTCAAATGTGAGCACCTAAGAAAGAAGAACCTCCAGCCTGGTGTGGTTGTGCAAACACCTATAATCCCAGTACTTGGGAGGCTGAGACAGGAGGATTGCAGGTTCAAGGACAGCCTCAGCAATTTAGTGAGACTCAGCAACCTAGTGAGACCCTGTTTCAAAACAAAAAATAATAATAAAAAGGGCTGAGGGTATAGCTCAGAGGTAGAATGCCCCTGGGATCAATCCCCAGTACCAAGAAGAAGAAGAAGAAGAAGAAGAAGAGGAGGAGGAGGAGGAGGAGGAGGAGGAGGA
>PVJS01006694.1:0-32733 GCA_004027185.1 Glis glis
TTATTATTAAACCAATGATTGCTGAGAATCAGTGATGCATTTGTTTTAGATTATAACTCATTGTTTACAGTATGTTTTAGGTGACACTAGATGGTGGATAACATATTCCCAATAAATTTATATAGCAGTGAAAATTACATGCCTTCTGTGAACATTTTATAAGTGCATTTTATATCACAATAAATTTTTTTCTCTTTAAGTTGTGTATGTTCTGTATTGGTTTTCTAGTATAACTTTAAAGATGTTTTGATAATTTTGCATAATTTAGTAACCTGGCAGTAGGTTAGAAATTTCATTCATCTATTCATTTATAAGCCTAAATCCAAAGAGGATTTTAAGTAGTTTGAAACCTGGCAAGAATAGTTTATGATTATAGAGTGCTTAATTTAGATAAAAACTTTCCCACTATTATAGCAATAATGAAAATTCCACAAGCTACTCAGTTCCTGCTGTGATAGAAGCACCGAAGTACAAAAGACGGACCAGATTGCCTGATGCTAACTCCCTAGAAAATTACTGTTCATCCAAAAAATATTAATGTATTTCTACTGTATGCAACTCAGTATCAAATAGATCCTTTTTATTGTTACAAAATAGATGTCTGGTAGCAGTTTTACAAAAGGTAGATAAAGGCTGACTTGTTTTAAAGTCATTTTAGAGAACTTAGAATGTGCCTGAGGTACATTGTAAATAGTTCATATATTTTCCTATTTTCTTTGCATATGTAGCCATACACTATAAGAAAGTAAAATACTAATCCTGGGACTTCATATTCAGATTTTGATAGAGTAGGTGGGCCCACAGTTCCACAAGTGATTTGTGTGTCGCTATGATGGAACAGTTTGCCTTAAATGATATAAATCATGCCCTGTTCTCCAATCCAACAACTGTGTACTAAGGTACATATAGTGATTATGACTGAATTTATCTCAATAGAATAAAATCTAGTCTTCACTGTTGCCTGCTTTCTTCTGCATGACTTGTCCCATGGCTCTCTACTTCCCTTGATCAGTTCTGCTCCAGCTCCCTGGCTCTTCCTGTAGTTGACCAAGCCTGGTGTCAGGGACATTGTACTGCACGTCTTCCTTCCTCAGTCCTTAGCTCAAGTGTCGTCTCCTTAAGTCACCCCTGACCAATCTGATTGCATTTATTGTCCTTTTTCTTACCTTAGTTCTATTTTATTTTTCCTCATAGTACTTGGGCATTATATATCTGTATCTATTGCTCGTTTCCCTGACTATACAAGCTCAGTGGGGGTAAGGAATTGTATTTACTGCTGCATCCTTAGCACCTAGAGGAGTTTCCAGGACATGGCGGACACTTTGCATCTGTTGAATGAATAAATGTGAGAGGAGGACATGCCAGCAGTGCTGGGTACAGCACAAGATCTAGCTCCCATGGCTGCATTTCTAGCCTGAGCAAACCTCACTAGCCGTGGTAGAGCTCGCCCTGTGAAAGCCACTTTCTGGGCATGGTGGCGCACACCCATAATCCCAGTACTTGTGAGATTGAGACAGGAGGATCACAGGTTTGAGACCAGCCTCAGCAACTTGGTGAGACCCTGTTTCAAAACTATAAAAAGGGTTGGGGGTGTAGCTCAGAGGTAGAAGGCCTCTGGGTTCAATCCCCAGCACCACCAAAAAAAAAAAAAAAAAGCTAGGTTCTACTATACAAGGCTCCAGTACTGACCCATTCATGACTACCATGTGCCTTGCAGTGGGGAATCCTCATTCAGCTGAATCTGTACAATGAAGTACAACGAATTTTCAAATAATGCAAAACAACTATAATTTTAAATTTAAGAGAAATAGTTATACTTGGGAGGCTGAGACAGGAGGATCGCAGGTTCATGGTCGGCCTCAGCAACTTACTGAGGTCCTCCACAACTTAGTGCGACCCTGTTTCAAAATAAAGAACAAAATAGGGCTGGGGGTGTAGCTCAGAGGTAGAATGCCCCTGGGTTCCATCCCCAGTGGAAGAAAAAAAAAAAAGAGAAACAGTTAAAAATCATTTTGCCACTACTATATGGTCTCTCACTCTCTATGGTAAAATAAACAAACTACAAAAGACTAAGTCCTGATGAAAAGATAAATCCAGTGAAAACCAGTACACTATAACCCCTGGCATACTCACTCTATAATTTCCACACACCCCTTGAGTGTGGGCAATATCTATACACTTGATGGGGTCATCACAGGAGAGAATAATCATGGGAGCCTTTGCCTTCATTTTCTATTGCTGCATAATAAATTACCACAAACTGAGAAGCTTAATGCAACCCATTTATTATCTCACCATTCTGTACATCAGAAACCCAGGCACAGCTCAGACAGGTTGTCATCCTGCAGGTCTCGCCCAGTGTGGGCCAGGGCCGTGGTATCATCTAAAGTTTGCGTGCAATACTCTTCATTCAGGTTGTTGGCAGAATTCAGTTCCTTGTGGTTGTACAGCTGAGGTTCCATTTGTTTCCCGCTGGCTGTCAGGTGGAGGGTAGCTCTCATCTGCTAGAAGCCATCCTTAGGTGTTGGCCAATGTAGCCCTCTCACGACATGGTATTTATGTCTTCAAGGCCCATAGGAAGATCTCTCTGACTTCCTATAGGGTTCACCTGACTTGGTAAGATACATTCCACATAATTTCCCTTTTGATACTCTAAGTTAGCCAATTAGAGCCCTTTATCAGCAAAATCCCTTCAACTGCTGTAATATAATCTAATAAGAGTCATATCATCATGGGATATTTGATTTGTGGTAAATGATTATTAAAAACAGCATACTGTAAACATGATCCTATATACATTTGAGTGTAATAGGATTTTATAAATGCATCTACAAACATTAAATGTTATCACTTTACTATTTATACAGTGCTTGTATATATTCTGCACCATTTGATTTTCCTGACTACCTGTTAGGGAGACAAGGCATAGCAGATATTGGTCCAATGTTGAAAAAACCAAGACTCAAGTCAGCTAAGAGTTTGCCCAAAGCTTTACAGCAGATTAGTAGCAGAACCAGTTAAAGAGGGTTTTTCCATACTATATCCCTGTACTGTTTTTGCTATTCTTGTAGTTTCCTAATTGTGTTTGGGGATGTTCAAAGGGGATGTCTCAGGGATTATGATGAGAACTGAGGTTGATACTAAGTGGGCAGGGGTAAGTGTAGATTCAGTGCCTCTGCTTTTATTTGTTCTATACATTGTATGCTCAACACATGCTTTAATAGCCACTGCGCTGCACCACACTGCCTTGTTAAAGGTAAAGAACATTTATAAAAAATAGAAATGATTTAGATAGCTGTATATGAAAAGTCAAGAGTCTATTCCAATAAAGACTTAAGAAACTGTCATTTCTTCCAGCAGCTGTTGAACCTTTTAAAAAGGAAGACAGAATAAACAAAAGAACCACATTACACAGTTGGGGTATGCTTAGGAAAAAAGACAAACCCCATCCCCAACCCCTTCGCTTTTCAAATGAGTACAAAAAGCTAGTACCTTCTTAATGTCTGGTCTCTTATTTTTCTTTTCATGCAGACACTGACTGGCAACAGAGTACATAGTTTCAACTGAAGTGGTATCAGCATCACTCATCTTCACATCGATATAATCTTCAATTGTCTTTTCTTCATCTTCGATTTCTTCTTTAATATCTAGCTTTAAAACAGTGTTAAACTTTGTTAAGAGCCTCAAATAAAAAGTGAAAGAAATGAGAATATATTTGAATTATACTTACTTTATAACAACGTACTCTCATTTCATTATCTTCTTTTATAACCTTATCAAGATATGTTATAAAGATATATAGGACAAACACTAAGTAAGAAAATACATATTTACTTTAAACTCCCTAGAAACTTTCAAGTACTTGCCTTCTAATTTTCGTGTTTGTGATGAGCTAATTGCTCATGTGCTACCATTAGCAGCATTTAATAGATGGTGGCACAGGGTTATCTGCTTTTTTTTTTTTTTTTGGTACTGGGGATTGAACCCAGGGGCATTCTACCTCTGAGCTACACTCCCAGCCCAATTCTTCATTCTTTATTTTGAAACAGGGCCTCACTAAGTAGCTGAGGCTGGCCGTGAACCCGGATCCTCCTGTCTCAGCCTCCCAAGTACTGGGATTACAGGCGTGCCCCACCACGCCTGGCTTTATCTGCTTCTTGATGTGCCAACTTCTGGACCCAGACAGCCCTCCCTGCACCTGAAAAACTTCTCTGTAGGTACTCAGACTGTTGGGTCAAAGAGAGAAAAGGAGGGAGAATCCGTGACAGATGAATAAGGAGTGGGGAGAGAAGTGTAGACAGGGACGGGGCAGTGGGTTGAGTGGTAGCCCCTAAACCGATGTCTGTGTCCTGAGACCAGTGAATGTGACCTTATTCGGAAAAGTCACATCATGTATATGCAGTTAAATATCTCAAGATGAGACCATCCTGGATTATCCACAGGGCCATTAAATCCAACGACAGTGCTAGTACATGAGACAAAAAGGAAGAAAAAGACAGAAGACAATGTGATCCCAGAGGCAGGGACTGGAGTGATGGGGCCTTAAGTCAAGGAATGCTGCCAGAAGCTGGGGGAGCAAGGACGGACTCCCCCGAACCCTCCAGACAGCGCATGGTCTTGCTGACACCTTGATTCAGAATTGTGAGAGAATAAATTTCTATCACTTTAAGTCAAGTAGTTTGTGGTAATTTTTTATGGTGGCTCAAGGAAACTAGTACAGATGGAAAAGATTATGAGAGACAGAATGTGCACATAACAGAAAACCTTCCAAAAGACGAATCTTGAAAGTGGGCAATGGCAGAACTAGTGTGAGAATGGCTCATGAGAGGGTACTCTTTAGCTATACTTGTATTTAGATCTTATGACTTTTTTTTTTTTTTGCGGTACTGGGGATTGAACCCAAGGGCGTTCTACCTCCGCACTACATCTCCGGCCCTATTTTTTTATACTTTATTTTGAAACCAGGTCTCACGAAGTTGCGGAGGGCCTCATTAGGTAGAGAGAGAGAGAGAGAGAGAGAGAGAGAGAGAGAGAGAGCGCTGAGGCTGGCCGTGAACCAGGATCCTCTGGTCTCCACCTCCCAAAGTACTGGGATTACAGGCATGCGCCACCACGCCCGGCTAGATCTTATTACTTTATAGTCACACCACATTCAAGCCTTAAGAATGAGTGAAGAGTATAATCTTCCCTGAAGCTTTCTGATGTTCACTATTAAATGGTGAAGTGTAAAACTTGTGCTAAGGGAAACATACCAAGTGGTGTGCGCATGTATGTTTGCCATCATTTGAACCTCACTGTGATGTATAATTACAACGCACCAATAAAAGTATAAGAATGCAAAAGAGACTAATTTTCTGTATTTCATACTTGCCCAAGGAGTTTTGAGGCTGTTGTGCACTCTGAAGAGGAAAAATGTTGTAGGTAATAGGATGAGAAATTTAGGCCTCCAGACGGGTAGGCCTTGCCGAAAATGTATAAGCTGCAAGTTAGTGAAACACCGGGTTCCATTTTTAGGCCTCCATACCACTTTTTCCCTGACCTCCTATATATATATATTTTTTTTTTTTTTGCAGTACCGGGGATTGAATGCAGGGGCGTTCTACCTCCGCGCTATGCCACCAGCCCTATTTTTTATACTTTATTTTGAAACCAGGTCTCACGAAGTTGTGGAGGGCCTCACTAACTAGAGAGAGAGAGAGAGAGACAGGGAGAGAGAGACGGAGAGAGCTGAGGCTGGCCGCGAACCCGGATCCTCCGGTCTCCGCCTCCCAAAGTACTGGGATTACAAGCGTGCGCCACCACGCCCGGCTCCCTGACCTCCTATATTTTTAATCTATATACTTTCTCTGTATAACTCAATTCACACCCAAAGCGTTATCTATGTCTGTACAATAATGGCTCGGAAATGGCGCCTTCAGCCCAGGCTTCTCTCTTGAACTCCGATAACCAACTCTATAGAGAAATGCATTTCTCTGATTAAGACAAAGTTTTACTTTTTAATGTCCCACAGTTTGTCCCGTTAGGACACATAAATCAGAATAAAATCAGTTTGGTTATTTGACTAATTTGAAGAAAAATGTATACATGATAGCAGATATTTCTGTAAGTCTTTAATTTTATAAAAAGATTCTCAAAGTTCTTAAATTTATGACAGAAAAAAGAGCATGACATATGTTCCCTATAGTTTTACTTATCATCCAATTAATCTACTTAAAAATTATCAGTGAAATGTATGATATAAAAATTAATGTTTTCTATGATAACCTTATAAATAAATGCCTTACAGTAGAAATAGAGAACTTTTATTAGCAATTCTATTCTGATACAAATTTGAATGGAGTCATTTTTTTCTGAGCTGAAAATGCTCTCAGCAACCACCCTGGAAAGTAACAAAATAAAGGTAAACTAGAGAGGACCTCAGAAATAATTTAATTCTATTCTCATTTTATCCATAAAGAATCTGGAACCAAGGGTATATAAGTGACTGTTCTAGGCTTTACAAACTTTTGAACTGAGATTAGAAATACTTAATGCTCTTTCCATATGCCATTATGTATTGCCAGTGGAAAGAATGCTGATAGAAAATGCCATTTCTAGATGCCAAACTTGCCCATATACAATTAAACATGCAAAGAGAAAAGGATTAGAAAAAATGGATCTGTTGATTACCAATAACTGAGGCTCACGGTGTTCATCCACAGCTGGAAGTCCAGTTATTACTTCTAGTAAAACCTATGAAGACAACATGCATCAATACAACACTTAAGGCAACATATAGAAACTAGAAGAGATACGGATCTTGATTATGAAGTCTGATTATAAATTTCTGTACAAAGCATGTGGCTCTGTATGTGTTCCTGGGGGCTGAACCCAGGTGCATTCTACCTCCAAGCTACAACCCAACCCTATTTTATTTTTTATTTTGAAACAGGGTCTCACTAAGTTTGAGGGTCCTGCTAAGTTGCTGAGACTGGCCTGGAACCCGTGATCCTCCTGTCTCAGCCTCCCAAGTACTGGGATTACAGCTGTGTCCCACCACGCCCAGCTAGCATATGGCTTTTAGGTATGAAAGCAGAAAGAACATGTGTGAGCTGTGAACACTTCTCACCACCTTCCCCTCATGAACACCCTGGATCCTACCGTGCCCATAAGCAGTTCTCTCTCTCTCTCTCTCTTTCTCGTGTGTGTGTGTGTGTGTGTGTGTGTGTGTGTGTGTGTGTGGTGCTGGGGACTGAATTCAGGGGCATTCTACCTCCAAGCTACACCACCAGCCTTACTTTATTTTTTATTTGGAAACATGGTCTCACTAAGTTGCTGAGAACCTCAGTAAGTTTCTGAGGCTGGCTTTGAACCTGTAATCCTCCTGTCTCAGCCTCCTAAGTACTGGGATTACAGGCGTGTACCACCACACCCAGCTCATAAACTGTTCTTTTCTATTGACAACTTATTAAAGAATCAGTTCCACTCAACACATGTTCTAGGAACTCTTAATCCTTTTCCTGTCTTTCAGGGGATTCTTCACAAGAATAATTTTTCTCTGGCACTTAGGAGTATATTATCTTCTAAACATAAGACATATTCTATAACCTTGTGCCTTAACTTCACAGTGCAATGAAGTTAAATTTCTAAATATGAAACATATTAAAAAAAATAAGATGAAGAAAAAGCCCTTAATTTCTCCAACCCACACTCTACCCCTTACTCTACCTTAAAAATTACTTGAAACAGACTACTAGATCAGAAAATGCCAAAAAAGAGGAGACTAAAGTACAGATTATATACTATATAATATATAAAAATACACACACATTATGTATGTATTTTTGTACTGGGGATGGAACCCAGGGGCATTCTACCTCAGAGCTATACTCCAGTCCCATTTTATTTTTTATTTTGAAACAGGGTCTCACTAAGTTGCTGAGAGCCGCACTACATTGCTGAGGCTGGCTTTGAACCTTCAATCCTCATGTCTTAGCCTCCCAAGTATTGGGATTACAGGTGTGTGCCACCATGCCCGGCCGAGACAATTCGTTTTATGCATTGACTTAAGCTTCATCCTAATTCATGAAGATAGGTGGCAAGAAAATAATTTCTTGCAGTAATTTTCCAAACCGACTCAAAAGTGTTATATATTGGGAGTAGATTTTTAAACTTTCTATTGTAACTAGAAGTTAATGTGAATAATTCATATATTTATATAAAAAAGTTAAGCAAAGCCAGGCGTGGTGGCACAGGCCTATAATCCCAGTAGTTGGAAGGCGAGACAGTAAAATTGCAGGTTTGAGGCTGGCCTCAGCAATTTAGTGAGGCCCTCATTAACTTAGTGAGACTGTTTCAAAATAAAAAATTTATAAAAAGGGCTGGAGGTGTAGCTTAGAGGTAGAATGCCCCTGGTTTCAATCCCCAATACCCCCCCCACACACATAAAGGTGATGAAAAGATAGCTGTATTTAAAATATTCTACTTTAATTTCACAATTGTAACAGAAAAATTATTATTTGTAACTTACCACACCAAAGCTGTAGATGTCAGATTTGGGTGTTATTTCTCCTCGCAAAGCTTCAGGTGCCATATAAGCTGTTGTGCCCACAATTCTGCTAGTCATGACTGTCTGGGCAAACTTCTCAGAAGCCCGAGCGAGCCCAAAGTCAGATATTTTGGCAGTAAAGGCTTCATCTAATAAAATATTTGCACTGAAAAAAATTAAAAATTGGAGAAAAAGTTTTTGCAAGGAAGCCAAACAGTTCCTTAAGATGTATGGGTGTATATATGCATATATATGTACATAAATATTTACATTGTATGCCATTTTATAGTATATATCATTAAAGCCTAAAAATTTGTGTAAATAAATTTAGAATTCAGATTATAGCTAAAGAGAAATTATTGTTTTCTTTTTGTTTCTTCAGGAAAAAAACGTTTAGAAGAATTAAAATGAAATAAAACTTTACATGCTAGTGAGAGGTATTTTCATTATTCCACAAATAATTTATTATAGGATAATTTCCCACAGTGTTCCAAAGCATCATTGTTTTTCTTTTTTTGTGGTGCTGGGGATCAAAGCCAAGACCCTGAGTTTGCTGGGCGTGTGTTCTACCACTAAGTTACATCCCCAGACCCAAAGAAGCAATTAAAAGGTTTTATGTACTTATTTTGTTGACATAATATTTATACATGTTTATGGATACTTCATGATAATTCAATACATATGTACAATGTATAATAAATTAGGGTATTAACTATTTCTTTTTTTTTTTCCAGTACTGGGGATTGAACCCAGGGGCATTCTACCTCCGAGCTCCACCCCCAGCCCTATTTTTTATTTTTTATTTTGAAACAGGGTCTCACTAAGTTGCAGAGGGCCTCACTAAGTAGCTGAGGCTGGCCGCGAACCCGGATCCTCTGGTCTCAGCCTCCCAAGTACTGGGATTACAAGCGTGCGCCACCACGCCTGGCTTGGTATTAACTATTTCTATCTCTTCAAACATTAATCATTTTTATGTGTTGGGAACTTCATATTCTTCTTTTCTAGCCATTTTGAAATATATCCTAGTTATCGTTTTAACCTATAGTTATCCTACTGTGTTAAGGAAGAATTGGAAGCAATTCCTCCACTGTGCATTTTCGTGCCCTTCTGAACTTCTCTCTGTCCCCACTCCTTCCTGTCATTCCCAGTGTCCATTATTCCATTCCATTGTATAAGAAACTGACCAGGAAGGTTCACATAAAGCCAATAAAAGATAACAAAGGCCTAGACAGAGGCAGAACACTGGGGATAAATGGGAACTGCAAAGTTTCAGGCATACGCAGCAGAACTTTGTGATAGCAGGATATAGGTAATGAGATGGTTTTAAACAGGGGAGACAGAATGAATAGAAACTTCATTTGATTAGAAAGAAAATATAGAGAAAACACTGGGTAGACAAGATAATGAGTTTGATTCTCGAGATAGTGACTTAGAGGCTCCTGTGGGAAATCTAGGTAAGGAGTTTGGTATAGGCACACTGAAAATACCAGATTTGAGGCTGATGATACAGATTTGAGAGACACCCACGTATAGACAGCACAATATCAACACAATATCTCTCAGTAAGAACATGTAGGGAGAACAGAAGAGACAAAGACGTAAGAACATGATAGAATACCAATATATAAGGGATAGACGTGGTATTTCTCCTTTAACCTAAGGTCAGTACCTTTGCTTGGACTCCTTATATTCTTAGAAACCTTACTCTATGAATTATTTTACTTCCCTCTTCTATTGTATTCTTTCTCTGGATTCTTCCCACAGGCATATAAACATGCATTTGTCACCGTCATCTTAATAAAGAACGTTTCCTGAATGGTGCAACTATTTCCAGCAGCCACACAAAATGTCTTAAAAGACTTGTCTCTATACTCAAATCTCAGTTCTTTAGCCCTACTCTCTCAACTACAACCCGACTTCTGATTCAGTGACTCCGTGTAAATGGGTCTCCATAAAGTCACTAATGACCTTCATGATGCTAATCCAATGGTTGGAGCGCTTGGCTCTTTTGACTATGCTTTCTTGGGAAACACTTTCTTATTTTCAGGGACCCGACACTCCTGTATTTCATCTACCTTTGTATGTATATACTTTCATTTCTTTCTGGGATTATTCTCTTCTACTGGGCCATTAAGTCTTAGGGCTTCTGAAGACTTAATCTTGGCCCCTTTTGTTAGTCTGTATCTTTCCTTCAGTCAATATAATCATATGATAACTATTTAATTATCAAGTGTATGCAAGTATATACATATTTATATTTTCAGCACAGACATCTTTCAGCTTCAAGTCTGTATATTACACAGTCTGTTTAACATTGCCATTTTTCCCTCTCTCTTGAACCCAAGAGTTTATGTATGCTAGACAAGTGCTCTACCACTAAGTTACATCCACAGCCCTACTTATACGATTTTTTAAATTTTGAGATAGGATCTCATTAAATTGCCTGGGCTGTCCTGGAACTTGTGATCCTCCTGCCTCAGTTTCCTGAGTAGCTGAGATTCCAGGTGTGCACGACAGTGCACTTCTATATCTTAAAAGAACCTCAAACACAACTGTTTTTAGTACAAAAGAGCTTTCACAGTTTCCACCTTCCCCAATCCCATTCCAACCTGGATCTCCTTTTATAAAAGCGAATCATGCTAAAATCATTCAAGAGCACAGTCCTGGATGTCATAATTCCAGGAGTCATTCCTAATAATTCTCTTTCCCTGACCCCTCCATAGACAAGATTTCAGCAAGGCCTGCCTGCCATCTTAGTCTCTCAAATCTGCTTACTTCTCATCATATGAGCTGTCACAACCCAGACTTCTAGGATAAGCGACTAACTACACCTTCTTACAAACCATTCTGTACGCTGGAGTCAAAGTGATCTTTGCAAAACATATACGATGCCACATTCTTAGTTATATTTTCAGTGACATCTCATTACACTTCTGATAAAACTAAAATCCCTACCTTGTCTACCTGGTTCTACAGGACTACTCTTTGCCCACGTGTTTCATCTCAACTCTTGCTCCCCTGCACTTTCTGCATACCAGTCATACTGCCTTTATTTCACTTCCTAACTCATCATGCTCCTATACTCCCTCCCACCACTGATTTTACAAGCATGATTCCTTCTACTTTAGAATGTTCTTTTCCCATCTTCTGAGGTGCCCTCAATATTGTGCCTACTTATTCCTGCTCATGAGGTTCGGCATAATGGAACTGTACGTGCACATAGCACTTGGTGTGTTCCCCTCTGGGTCCCACCGCACTCCCTCACTCTCCCCATTCATAATATTAAAATTGGCATTGATGGCCAGGCATGGTGGCGCACGCTTGTAATCCCAGTACTTTGGGAGGCGGAGACTGGAGGATCCGGGTTCGCGGCCAGCCTCAGCTCTTGCTCTCTCTCTCCCTGTCTCTGTCTCTCTCTGTCTCTCTCTCTCTCCTTAGTGAGGCCCTCCGCAACTTCGTGAGACCCGGTTTCAAAATACAGCATAAAAAATAGGGCCGGGGGCATAGCGCGGAGGTAGAACACCCTTGCGTTCGATCCCTGGTACCGCAAAAATAAATAAATAAATAAATAAATAAAATTAGCATTGATAACTTCACATATGAACATAGCATTGCTTGAATTGTTTCCCTCAGTAACTCTCTCCTTTTACTTCCCCAGCCCCCCCCACATCCCCTTCCACTATTCTACTATGATCTCCCCTCATTTATCTGAAGCCTTTTTTTGTTTCCCAATTTCTCTTTAGCTTCCACATGAGTGAAAACATATGACCCTTTACTTTCTGAGACTGGCTAATCTTGTGTAGCATAATATTCTCTAGTCCTATCCATTTTCCTACAAATGACATAACTTCGTTCTTCTTTATGTTTGAGTAAAATTCCATTGTGTGCATATACCATAGTTTCGTAATTCATTAACCTACTGACGGACATCTAGGCTGGTCTGCTCATTCTTTGAATTCCAGCTTAAACCTCACTTTATTGGGATTTATATTATATTTATACTAACACTATGTAATATAGTAAATACTAAAATTCTATTATTATTTTGTAATTATTTGATATTAAATACTATATATGTTTTTTGCTAACTATATTGTCTATAGCATTGGGCATATAGCAGATTAATATTTAACTAGATAAATATAAACATATGCTATGATTTGGATATGAAATATCCCCCAAAAGCTCATATGTTGAAGGCTTGGTCCCCAATAAAGCCATATCCAGAGGTGGGGATTTGGGGAAGTGACTGGCTCATGAGGGACCCTGCCTCATCAATGGATCAATCCACTTAGGGATTTTCAGCTGATGGAGTTACTGGGAAGTGGTGGAAATTGTAGGAGGTGGGGCCTTGTTGGAGGAAGTAGGTCACTGGGGGTGTGCCCTGGAGGAATATTTCTTGTTCTTCAGGCCCCTTCCTTACCCACTCCACACCCTCCCTACCCCAACCCTCAGGCCCAAAGCAATGGAGTCAGCCGACCATGGTCTGAAACCATAAGCCACAATAAATCTTTCCTGCTTTACGTTGTTCATGTCAGACATTTTGTCATAGCAATGCATATATGAGAAGGAAGATAACTGTAAAGTACTCATGGGAGATGAAGGTGATTTAAATCAGAAGAAAGTGGTGATCTGGTAACTGAGAAAAACTAATTTCCATAAGGCAAAAGTGGAAAAGTCGTCAAGAAAAACAGAACAACACACTTCCGTAAAATAAAGGAAAAAAGTCAAGTAGGATGAGTTCTGGAAATAGCTGGGTTTGGAATGAAGGAGATTCTAGATGTCCTTAGTGAGAAGAGCTTTTGTGGACTGATGGGGACAAAGCGTAGCTGCTCTAGGTTAGGACCTGCATGTGCACAGTGAATAAAAAGAGGGAGAGTAAAGTGTTCTCCAAAGATGGCTTTCCAAAAGCCTTTTCATTATTTACCTTTTAATATCTCTATGAATATGATGGTTTTCATGTAAAAAACCGATGCCATTAGCTGCACCCTGAACAATCTTGCATCTCATGTGCCAAGTAAGTGGTGGTGTACCATCCTTATGAAGAAACAAACCAATTCTTAAAAAAAAAGAATGAAAGATCTATAGAAGATATATAACTCAGGAAATTCTTTCTAGCAACAACAGAGAATGATATTATATCACTAAACATTTAGAAATATAATTTTTTAAGTTGTTAAAAATTATCTCTAAATAAGGCCAACCAGGGTTAGCATTTCTTATTTGAAGACAAAAATACATTAAGAGGATCTTCGATGTCCAGCCTCGACTGATATTTTATATTTTATTTTATTTATTTATTTTTTTACTTTTTTCTTCTTTCTTTCTTTCTTTCCTTCTTTCTTTCTTTCTTTCTTACTTACTGTGCTTTTATTGGTGCATTGGAGTCTTACATTGCAATGAATATCTATTTGATGTTAACATATATGCACACAGCTCTTAGTGCCCCCCTGCCTCCCCCCACCCGTATGAAGTACCAAGAATGATGTTGGTATATTTTATATTTTATGTTATCACCTAAGAGATTGGCAGTCCCAGTTGTTTACATATCAACTGTACAATTTTCATAGAGCAAGAAAAATATTTAATATGGCTTAAATGCTTCCGTGCAAAGTGAATATTATTTTCCAATATAGAAACAGAAAGCCAAACAATTTGATGAACAAAATATCTTACCAAGCAAGACAGTCTGTCTAGCAAGGAACCATTGGGCATGTAAACATATACTAAGCAGAGGTCATCGCCATCACTCGAGAAACCAAGCAGTTGTACTAAATTTTCATGTTGACACCTGTGACAATTTTTCATGCAAAATCATTATAATGTTTACATATTCATCTGGAGGTTAGAAGCTATTCAATTTAGAGTTATAACAAAAAAAGTCAAGAAAATAGTATGTTATATATCATATATGTGATACATGTTTATAATGTTTTCATGTTTATAATTTTCTGTAAATAGTTATCTTTTTAGTAATACTGATCAACATTAGAAGCAAAATCTCTTTCCATTTTATAGTAAGTGTTCAATAATTCAGATCATTGGAACATGTGATAATTTGGTTAAGGACTAGGCTGATGCTTATCTTTGTTCAGCAAAATTTTCAATGATAGCACAAAGAAGATTTCAAGAAGTCTGTTGAAACTTTTATAATACTTTCAAGAGTTCTCTAACACACTAAAACACTTAACACACTAAAACACTGATTTACAGCCAGGATCCTCAACCACATCTAATTTATACATTTCTGATCTTTCATCTTATCTGATTATCTATAATCTAATTTGATTTTTTTATATACTTGAAAGTAATAAAACTAAAAAAGAGCCGCAGTACAACAAAACTGCAGGTGTCTAGGGTACAGCAGAGAGAAACAAGGCTCAGAATTCAAAGTCTTTAACCCGAAAGTACAGCTCTCCCACCTCTCAGATACAGCGCATGCTTGGGAGGCTGAGACAGGAGGATCACAGGTTCGCGGCCAGCCTCAGTTACTTAGTGAGGCCCTCCGCAACTTAGTGAGACCCTGTTTCAAAATAAGGAATAAAAAATAGGGCTGGGGGTGTAGCTCAGAGGTAGAATGCCCCTGGGTTCAATCCCCAGTACCACACACACAAAAAATTCCTGATTTGTTTCTCCTACCATTCCTGATGATACCCAACAATTCTACAACATTATGGGTCAATGCCTTCTCAACATCTTTGCATACACTTCCTTGGTTCCTTTCTGAGTGCTACCTTATCTAAGTGTCTATTATTCTATGAAGTTTTTTAAAAAGTATCTCTATAGCCGGGCGTGGTAGCACATGCTTGTAATACCAGTACTTGGGAGGCTGAGACAGGAGGATTCCAAGTTCGAGGACAGCCTCAGCAAATAGTGAGACTCTTATTAATCTAGTGAGACCTTGTTTCAAAATAAAAATGAAATACGGCTGGGGGTGTAGCTCGGAGGTAGAATGCCCCTGGGTTCAATCCCCAGTTCCATAAAGAAAAAAAAAAGTATCTCTGTGCTTGATCTCTTATGAAGTCTGAGAGCAGAAGCCATGATCATGGAAGATAGTTGAAATTCCATGTAACTTCATTGTGATTTAAAATGCTGACAGCCGTTTAATATGAGTACATGTAGTCATAGAATTGAAGAACCAATAGTACTAATCTACGCCCTTTATTTTGATTTTCTATATCTGTATTTGCAAGTATCCCTAGTTCATGGAGCACTTTGGTTAAGAAACCAGGTTCCTTACACCATGTCTTGTTCTTTCCCCTATACCACACTGCCAAATTAACACTTACTTTGCCATTACTTTTATTTCTTGATCAAACTGCTGTTTCAGTTCTTCAGTACTAATGTCAACCATCTGAAAATAGAGAGTAATATACAATATAATACAAGACAATAACCCACGGCTCCTAACACTGGGAGGGAGCACAAGAGACAGATGGCTGATCTGCTTTCTTTAAAATAATAAAGGATTATTCTCCTTGTTTTGTAGAACAACTAGAAATATTAGTTATTTCCTCAAGGTCCATGGTTTGTTAGTGAATGGAAAAAATCATAAGCCTCACTGAATTGCTGTGGGAACAAAATAAAGTATAATGAGACTTCACTGCACAGGAATTTTGAAGCAATTCTATGTAACAGAAAATAAGCAAATTTGAATGCAAAAAGAAAAAACAAAACCTGCAAAAGTGTTTGCAGTATATATGAAAATCAGGGAGTGAGTTATAGACATAGGTAATCTACTGATACATATGTATACTGATAACAACAGTTATATGTACTGATAACAACAGATTTGGAATATAACAAATTAGTAAGTGAAAGGTAAATACCTCAATGGAAATGGGAACAAAGGACACAGACAAAAAATTCAATTTTTAAATGTGTATTTTCTAAACTACATGTTGAAAAGTAATGCAAACAAATTATTTATATAAAATTTTCTTAGTATCTTACCATTTTCTCTTGATTATGCATGAGGCACGGTGTAGAGCAAGGCTTTTCAACTTTATTTTGCAAATCTCTCAAGATTATATATATGATCATATGTATGAGTATCCAGCTACATTATTCTAGGGATGGGGTCCATAACTCACAGTAGATTTTTAAATGTTAAGAACTACCAGCATAGAGCGGTGTTTTCTCGGAGAAAAAACACACTGAAATAATATATTTCTGAAAGCTTAACTTAAAGCTTGTTATGTAGCACACTAGGAAGCAACCCTTTCTTTTATTCTTTTTATTCCTTAAAACAGGACTTACTGCTGCAAGCTTCTTCACTGCCACAGTGGTGTTGTTCACATAGCCTTTATATACAACTCCAAATCCTCCCTCTCCCATTTTATTGCCACCGACCGAAATGGGTCGTTCATCAAAGTCATTTGTGACACTCTTCAGTTCATAAAATGAAAAGCTATGAAAACCTACAATGTCAATAAAATAAGGAAAAAGTGATTAAACAAAAAGGAAATTGGTTTTAATAATTTTGATATTTTCTCAATTTAAAGATTGTATATATACATATACAACTTTTTTGGATTAGGAAATAAATATAGGAGAGGGTAAAACCATTTTTAAAATATAAATTGTAAACTCTATCATGAGAGTTATGTTTGGTGATCCTACCCACCAAATACTCTAGTCACCTACCCCCAATTCTAGGCACATCTGTGTGTGTGTGTTTTACTGGAGATTGAACCCAGGAACATTCTACCTCTGAGATACACTCCCAGCCCTTTTTATTTTATTTTATTTATTTGTTTGGAAACAGGGTCTTGCTGGGTTGTTCAGAGTCTTGCTATGTTGTGGAGGCTGTCCTACATGTTTTCTTTTAAAAAATGAATCTGGTAAGTTATATAAATATGTGTGTGTGTGTGTGTGTGTGTGTGTGTGTGTGTGTGTGTGTTATTATGTTATTAAGGACTGAACCCAGAGGGGGTTCTAACATTGATCTATACTCCCAGACCTATTTCAAAATGTTTTTTATTTTGAAGCAAGGTCTCACTAAGCTGCTGAGAGTTTGCTAAATTGCGGAGGCTGTCCTCGTACCGGCAATCTTCCCGCCTCAGCCTCCCAAGCACTGGCATTACCACCTCCGGCAAGTTATGTAAATATTTACTCATATTTTTTTTCCAAGTTTCTGTGGTTGTTTGCATATCCTACTATGTCTAATCACTGATAATATACTTATTAATGCAATGAAAATATTACTTAATAAATTAGGAGGAAGAAACCACAAAAGAGTTACTGCCAGTGTGCATCTAATGGCTAAAGGAGAGATTTATTTTAAAGTAAGGTTGTCTTCATGACAAATCCACTAGTGGAAAGCTCTGAAAATGTTACTTACGTGTATCACTAACTTCTAAACTTCTATTTTCTGTATTTGAGGAGTCAGGTAGCATACAGTTTTGTTCAAGATTCTGCACAGGTATCACAGATGTCCTGTCCTTTTCATAGAAGGGCATCTGCTGAACTGTCACAGCTTCTGTTGCAGGCAAAGTATTAACAATTTTGGGAACAGCATCTGCCAAGTACAATAAGATACAAGTTGTCCTGACATAAGAAAAAGTGTTGGTGAAAAAGTTAAACTAGGAACTCGGTTCATTTAACAACATTCTAATGTCCAGAGTTGACGCTACAGTCTCACAGTACACACAAGAAACTACTTAGTAAGAATTTGTCAGTTGTGATATTGATGGGTAGAGAGAAAGGCAGCATTTACAAAAAGTGGTCCATGTGCTACCTGCATCAGAGGCACTAAAGTAGTTGTTTAAGAACACAGATCTTGAATCCAACTCCAGAATTCTGATTCAGTAGGCCTAGAATAGAGCCCATATTCCACAAGAAGAACTCCAAGCGGTTCTTCTGCACAGTCAGGGTTGAGAACCACTGGTGTAAACGCCATCAAAGGGAAAACAGAAGATTGTGAGGTAGGTAAGGTAGGTAACTAGACAGCAACGCACCAGAATGCACTGTGAAGAATCATGATCATAGGGTTCCATTAGGGTGGACGGTGAAGGTGGAAAAAGCAAGAGCCCCAAAGAGGAACTAATTTCTTACAGCCTGCGCTCGACATCTGAAGTACATATGCTTCTAGGCTTCCTACTGGCACAAAGCGTCCTGACTTTACTGGTGAAGTCAGATTCAACCACAAAGCTTGCAGCACTGCAGTGGCACAGTGTGCAGAGCCCTCTATCTGCACAGTAAAGAGCTGGGACTAGCTGACAACGTGAAAGGGGACTTTCAGATGGAAGGTCTATCTATTCTACTTCTGCCATTCGTCTTTCCACCCTAATCGTTGACACTCCGGTCACACTCAGTTTACCTGGTAGCAGAAGACTTGCAGGAGCAAAAAACTCATTTTGGATCAAAAGATCCACGAGATCACCAACGGTGCAATTTGTGGTGCCCCAGTCGAACAGCAATTCACAAGTGGGACTTTTCCCAGTTTGAAGTAATGCTTCGAATCTCCTTAAAAGCAAGTAACAGAGAGACAGATTAGTATGTAATTTGAGCACCTAATGGAAGTCGGAATTAATCTTCTCTGCCCCTGGCAGGCTCACAGGAAGGAGAGGCGAAAGGAGAAAAGGTGCCAAAGATGATGATCATAAAAGTTCACATTGACTGAGTACTTACTGAGTAGTAACTGGATGTACACGCATCAACTTTAAAGATACTATGATTGTAAATAATTTACTAATGAGAAAACCAGGCTGGGAGGGATAGGGTAACCAGCCTAGAGCTACAAAGCCAATAAGATGTTATCCAAATTGAGATCCAAATTCAAATTTTTCTTGACCTAAGGGCAAGCTTTCAACCTACTTAGCTCTATTACTTCCTATGTGACTCATTAGCTTTGCTAGCTGTTTAATCTTTAATAAATCACCCTGCTTAAACAAATAGAATATATGTAAATTTAGGGTATTATTCCTTTGATCTTATATAGTTAAGAAAAAACAGATCCTTTTTTTATTCCCTTGTTTTAAAATTAAAAATTAGTTTTAGGGGCTGGGTGTGGTGGTGCACGCTTGTAATCCCAGTACTTGGGAGGCGGAGACTGGAGGATCCGGGTTCGAGGCCAGCCTCAGCTACTTAGTGAGGCCCTCTGCAACTTTGGGAGACCCGGTTTCAAAATAAAGTATAAAAAATAGGGCCAGGGGTGTAGCTCAGAGGTAGAATGCCTGTGGGTTCAATCCCCGGTACCACACCACAAAAAAAATTAGTTTTAGAAAGTAAAATTTAAAAACTTAACCAGTGTAGCCTTTTCTGTGTTTCCTCCAAAATTTTTATTTGGAACATTTTCAATCTTATAGAAAACTTGAAAAAAATACAATGAACAAATATTTACCCTTCGTTTAGATTTATCAACTGACCAATTGATAACATTTTGCCACATCTGTGCTCTTTGTTTTTTCCATCTGTGCTCTTGTACATGCTCCCTTTCAACCTGTGTGTGTGTGTGTGTGTGTGTGTGTGTGTGTGTCTATGTGTGTATGTGAGTAATGTAGACTTATGTCAGATGCCTTGTAGAAGTCTCATGGTCTAAGTCAGTCAGTCGCAGAGGTACATACCTTGCAATCCCAGTACTTGGGAGGCTGTGACAGGAGGATCGCAGGTTCGAGGACAGCCTCAGCAACTTAGCAAGATCCTTAACAACTCAGCAAGATCCTGTTTCAAAATAAAAAATAGGGCTAGGGGTGTAGCTCAGACATGGAATGCCCCTGCATTAAGTCTCTAGTCCCATAAAATAAAAAGGGTTAAGTGGGGGTGTAGCTCAGAGGTACAACCTCCTGGGTTCATCCCCAGTACCAAAACAAAACAAAAAACAAAAACAAAACAAACAAAAGAAACAAAAAGACACTAAAAACCAAAGCCAAAACCAAAAAGAAGTCTCACAGTCTAGTTACTTTCTCATGATTAAATTCAGGTTAAATTTTTTGATTAGAGCACTACTTAGGTGATAATGTGGCGGTACTGGGGTTTGAACCCAGGGGCATTCTACCTCCAGGCTACACCCCCAGCCCTATTTTTTATTCTTTATTTTGAAACAGGGTCTCACTAAGTTGCGGAGGGCCTCACTAAGTAGCTGAGGCTGGCCGCGAACCCGGGTCCTCCTGTCTCAGCCTCCCAAGTACTGGGATTACAAGCGTGCGCCACCACGCCTGGCTAAGAAGAATTTTAGACATTACCTTATGTGAAACTGGTTGTATCTATCATCACCAGATGGTTTTTTAATAGCTACAGCTAACTTCTTCCATCCTTCTTGAGGATCAATAAAATCTGACAGCTTCCTAAGTAGTCCAACATTGAGGGAGCGCACATATGTGGATGGTGTTATGGGTTTGCTCATCTTCTAATCCTGAAATAGGAAAAATTTTCATTAAAATTTTACATTTTTATAGTTTTAGAGAGGACATCTGTAAACATATACACCATATCCTATTATATTGTATGAAACATTGGCAACTGATTATAACATAACAAGGTTGGTACAAAAGACTCAGAAAGGTCAGGTAAATACTGATGGGTATGTTAGACCCAGAAACCAGAGGCCACTGGTGACTTAAGAAAAGTTGTAGTGGAACACTCAGTGAATGGTAGAAATAATTTTCCCAGATGTCTGGCTATGAAGAGAAGGAAGGAGAGGGAGTGGGAAAAGGAGAAAGAGGAGGAGAGGGACAACAAGAAGGAAGATAGTAGTTCTCAAACTTGATCTCCGACGCTTTACACTCTTCAAAATTATTGTGTTTATGTTGGTTATATCTACCAATGTTTACCATATTAGAAGTTGACTGAGAAATTTAAAAATTACTTGTAAATTCACTTAAAAACAACAATAATAAATATATTACATGTTAGCAAACGTATTTTAATAAAATAGCTGTTTTCCAAAGAAATAGAAAAGTAACATTATTTTAGAAACCTCTTTAATATTTAACTTCTTGGGGAACATTTGGAGTCTCATATCTTCTGCATTCAATCTGCCACAATGTTATTTTGCTTGATGTATATAAAGAAAACTCAGCTTCGCACAGACATGTGGTTGGAAAAGGGAATATTTTAATATCTTTTTCACCAAGTAGTAGATATTTTTCTCTGATACTAACTAAAATTTGACAAGGAATAATTTCCCAAAAGGTATGCTACAATGTGGAATCTTAAGTCGTATCAATAAACATGCCACTGAAATCCACTGGGTTGAATGAATCTTTTACCCATATATGATTTTGACTCTACAAACCTCCTGAAAGAGTCTCAGTGACACCAGTCACATTTTGAGAACTGCTGGTATAAGAGTTTAAGCCTTAATCTGGTTGATGATACAAATGGAATAATGAATAGAGTATAGGCGGAGGTCAGCCTTGAACAGAAGGAAATCTCTTCCTTTGAATCCAGAAAGAGAAAAGCAGAGAGGGGGAGTACCCACACAATGTCATTTTCTCTGTGAGGTAGGACATGAGGTCGTCTAGTGCTAGGTAGGACATGAGGTCGTCTAGTGCTAGGTAGGACATGAGGACGTCTAGTGTTAGGTAAAAGAATTGCCTAGGCATCTTAAAGGTCACCTGGTAAATGCCTGCTATTCCTCCAAGCCCAAGTCAAAAGACACCACTGGTTTTCCTTGACATTCAACCCTTTTGCTTCAAACTGTCACCTGGCCATTCTTCTATTACAATAATTATTATGTTCTACTGTTTATATTTCTGCCTTCTCTGCCAAACAATGAGTTCTTTTGGGCAGGGACCTAACCAAATTTACTTCAGCAGCTACAGAAAACATGTGTGTTGAATGAAAGACTTGTTTTTTAAAAAATTAAGAAATTCTATCTACCAATAGATTTTACAGTTGCACCTTCAGGTTATTTTTCTTATTTATCCAGATGTCTCTCTACTGTAAGAAGACAAAGCTAATAAAGACAGAACTGCTTAGTAATCCTAAAAAGTACAGCTAAGATGCAGAGAATTGAGAGAGGCTATCATAAGGCCAGTGATAAATTCTGTAGCTCTTCTACACCCAGATTTCTAGCAGAGGTGATGGTGTAGTGATACCAGGAAAAGGAAGGCATTTTGACACCTCCTTCACACATATATGCCCAGAAGTTCTAGATTCCAGAATTTAAAAATTTATCTTAAATGCATTCATATACAGCCAGGCATGGTGGTGCATGCGTGTAATTCCAGTACTTAGGAGACTGAGACAGGAGGATCACAGGTTCGAGGCCAGCCTCAGCAACTTAGTGAGGCCCTGTTTCAAAATAAAAAGAATAAAATAGGGCTGGGAGTGTAGCTCGGAGGTAGAATGCCCATGGGTTCCATCCCCAGTACCACACACACACACACACACATACACAAAAAAAAGCAAAAAACAAACTCCACCATATTCATATACCATTCTCAACCACATATTTTGAAAAAACATAAACCAAAATATTAATAGTGGTTATCATCTCTTGATGATGATTTTTATGGTGATTTTGTTTTCAATTTGCTTTTATGGCTTTCCAATAATAAAAATCACTGTGCAGAAAAACTATAAAGTGTCATGTTTTCAAACTGTTTGATTTACTTTGGTATACTTAGGATTAATAGAGTTGGAACAGACTATATTGCTTGCAAATGAATAAATATGTCCACAAATTTTCTTACACCAATAATTTTTATGGTAATGGAAAAACCATTCATATTTTCAAATAAGACAATGCAGACAAGTATACAAGGTGAGGTAGCAAGTGAGAAACATTAAAATCAGTGTCTGCTTGTGGGCACCAAATGCTTTCTCATTCATATGCCTGTTCTCAAATAGACAAAGCACTGTGCCCAAAATAGGAGTTCAAAACATTCTGGTCAAATGAATTAATAAGGATTTAAGACTGTGCTTCATGAGCACTCTGATAAGAGGAAAAGACTATACAGAAGTAGAGGAAAGATATACTTTGAGGCTGCATGGGCCTGGGTCCCATCATAGCCAACTGTGACCAGGGCCAGCAAATTAATTTCTCTGGACCTTGGCTTCTTCATCTGAAAAACAGAGATGCTAATAACTGAGAATTGCTGTAAGAATTAAAATCAAGGGCAAAGGGCCTAATCTTGTTACATTGTAAGTGGTCAAAATGGGAACATTATTTTTTAAACAAATGTGTGCCGTTGTAATTAAGCTCAATTTTTAGAATAATGGTGATGGGCCTACTGGTACAGTGCAAACAAGGGATCTGAGAACATGGCTAAGTTTTTCAGATGACAGTAGACTTTACTTTATCAAGCACAGTATTTTTAATGTATTTATAATCTGTCTAAAATGCATTATTCATTTTCAAGCATTCTTAGCAAAATATGCCAGATAACCATTAATATTTTTTAACATCTCAACGTCATTACTATGTATGAAAGCTGATACCTTCCAGACCTATTAAATTCTATCCTACCTTTTTCAAACTAGGATATGTTTAACCATAAATAAAACATATGTCTTTCTTGAACATTGATTTAACTTTAAAATGTAAGTACTTTAAAATGCTTTGGATGTAGTTTAAATGATGTAATATAATTCATTCACCAAATATTTACTGAGTGTTTCTTTGTGCTGGATATTAATCCAGGCCCCTGGAAATAAAGCATTGGGAATATGAAAAAAAAAATATATATATATATGAATGAATTTATGGAGCTTATATTCTTTGTGTGTGTGTGTGTGTGTGTGTGTGTGTGTGTATAGTACTGGGGATTGAACCCAGGGACATTCTACCTCTGAGCTACACCCCCAGCCCTGTTTTATTTTTATTTTGAAACAGGGTCTCTCTAGGTTGATGAGAGTCTCACTACTTGCTGAGGCTGTCCTCGAACCTGCAATCCTCCTGTCTCAGTCTCCCAAGTACTACGATTACAAGTGTGCACCATCACGCCCAGCTTATGGAGCTTATATTCTAATGGAGGAAGACAGGCAATAAGCAAATGAATGAATTCTATAGCATGCTAAATGGTGCCAAGCGGAGTGATAAACAGAGAACGGGTTGGATTGCAATTTTAAATAGGGTAGACACAGTGGGCCTCAATAAGAAGGAGCCATTTGATTAATAGTCTGAAGGAACAAGAAAGCCAACCACTGGGATATCTGTGGGCTAAGATTCTGGGCAAAAGGAATACAGAACACAAAGGTTGGAAATGGTCCCACTGAGAAACAGCAGCACGGAGGAAGCACAGAGGTACACGGGCCGGATCTCCTAGGGCCTTAGGCCCTTTTTATTGACTATCTTCAGAGATGAGGAGACAGTAGAAGTTTGGAGAGGAGTGCAGAGGAGAGGATGTTGGAATAAAGACAGAGAGGTAGGAAGAGCTCAATTAGAAAAGCGCACCAACAAGCTGGGTGGGAGGTGCTGGTGGCTTGGACTAGGAGGTACAGGGAAAGATGTAGAAGTCCCAGGATGCTGGAAATATTCGGAGGGAGAGCCAGTAGAATCCTGCGTGCTAATGGGGAGCAGAGAAGATGGCACCAAGGTTTTGACTTGAACGCGTTTCCTGACATGTACTGATAAGAAGATTGTAAAAGGAGCGCGTAGGGCCTGGAAGATCGGGAGCTCAGATTGGTCAGGCAGAAATCAAATTTCCCAATGAATGGTGAGCATGAAAAGAGGAGAATAAAAGAACTCTGAACATCCCAACAGACTTCTACAAGGATTAGTCCTCAAAAGGGGAAAGGTGGATTTTATTATCTTCTGCTATAAGGAGCCTTTGAGGCACTTTGAGTATCTGATACTGTTCTGAATAGCTAAAAGTACTTGCTCAACTTGGGCTTTTTTTTTTTTTTTGCGGTACTGGGGATTGAACCCAGGGGCATTCTACCTCCGAGCTACACCCTCAGCCCTATTTTATTTTTATTTTGAAACAGGGTCTCGCTAGGCTGCTCAGAGTCTCACTACTTGCTGAGGCTGTCCTCGAAACTGCGATCCTCTTGTCTCAGCCTCCCAAGTACTGGCATTACAAGCGTGCGCCATCACACCCGGCTCAACTTTTGCTTTTTATCCTTTTGTCTCCTCTCCTGCTTCCAAGCTGTCAGGTACACTCTTCCTCCATCTGCTAATACACTTATCTGACCCTACAATGCCTCTCCACTTTCTAACTCCCTGGAAGCTTGGAAGCGAGAGAAATAAATGATCTCTGCTTTTCAGGCGACGTGCAGGTTATCTCTGGGGGTGCTGACCTTACTTCCTGGTTCTCAGAAAGAGATCTGCTTTCACGAACGGGCTCAGGAACGCACAGCCCCGGAGCTGCGGAACCCGAGGGGAGGTCAGTGTGAGCCATGCAATGGCTGGGTGGTGCCCCTCCACGCTAGGGTTCATCCTCTGATACCCAGGGAGACACCCGAGTGGAAGAGAGCTCTGTGCACGCAGCCGACTTCCACTCTCACTTCTCTCTCTTTGATAAGGAGATGTGCGCTCTGCCGCGGTCCCGCGACAGCCCTGGGCAGAGGGACAGAGGCCCAGGCGCGCTGAAACCACCTTGGATGAAGGAGCCCCTTACCTGCCTGGGAGGAGAGTGGTATGGGTGCCGCCGGGGCGCCGCCCTGCGGAGCCAGCAACTCAACTCTGAGCACCCGGAAGCCCCGGGAAGGGGCGGGACAGGACCGAAAGGCCACGCCCCGGAAATGGGCGGGGCATGACAGAAAGGGTAGGATAGAAAGGCCACGCCCCGGAAATGGGCGGGTCAGGAAAGAAGGGGCAGGACAGAAAGGTACGCCCCGGAAATGGGCGGGGCAGGACAGAAAGGGCAGGACAGAGAGGCCCCGCCCCGGAAAGGGGCGGGACAGGACAGAAAGGGCAGGACAGAGAGGCCCCGCCCCGGAAATGGGCGGGGCAGGACAGAAAGGGCAGGACAGAAAAGCCCCGCCCCGGAAAGAGGCGGAGCAGGATAGAAAGGCCCTGTCCCGGAAAGGGGCGGGACAGGACAGAAAGGCAGGACAGAAAAGCCCCGCCCCGGAAGTGGGCGGAGCAGACCAGAAAGGCCCCGCCCCTATTCCTCCAGGCGCCTCCAGGCGGCTCCAAAACCAGGGAAACCACGTCTGGAGGCGGGCGGGTCTTTAAGCCAGAGCGTGCCCCTTTAAATGCGTCTCGGTCGGAGGCTGGAAAATGTTAAGACTTCCGTACATGCGCACAGCGCTGCTCCGAGGACCGCCTTCACCTGGACGCGAGGTACGCGCACCGCGCCGAGCCCGTGGCTCCCTGCGGAGGTTGTGTTCGGGTCTGGGATCAGGTCGGCGTGGATGTTCGGTGCTTTGTCCCCCCGAGAAGGGCGACGGGTGCTGGGGGGCGCCTTGGCACGGGCGGGGCTGGAGCTGCTGTCAGGCTGGGGGACGTTTGTTTTCCTACTTCAACTCTTTTTTTTTTTTTAAAAAAAAAGCAATTTCTGGGTGCATTGTGATTCTCCATCAAGATGAGGTTTAGTCTGATGGAAACATGCAAGCACACGGGCACTTGTGTTTCCCTCCCGGTCCCACCCCACTCTCTTCCCCTCTGCATACATACGATGACAATTGGTATTGATCACTTCATATAGGAACAAGAGGTTATTGGAACTGGTTCCTTAATCAATCATATCGCCTCTTTCACCTCCCCACCTCGCTCCCCAGAACCCCTTCCACTATTATTTTAGTGGAAAGAATTATTATTGGAAGTTTTATTTTTTAAATTTGAAGTCTTAATTATTTGAAGTCTTTTGCTGTTTCCCAGTTTCTTTCTAGCTTCCACAATACGAGTGAAAACGTATGGCCCTTCACTTTCTGGGACTGGCTTAACATAATATTTTCTAGTTCTATCCCTTTTCCTGCAAATGGCATAATTTGGTTCTTTATGGCTGAGTAAAATTCCACTGTGTGTATGTACCACATTTTCTTTATCCATTCATCTGTTGATAGATCCCTAGGCTGGTTCCATAGTTTGGCTATTGTGAATTGTACTGCTAAACTCTTAACTCCATTAAATGTTCAGTTCCATCAGAGTCAGCTTAGAAATGCATCTTTTTGGATTGTGTCCCTTTTCTACTCAGACATCTCCAGATGTTCATCATCCATGAACAATTCAGTACATTCTAAATCTTTGGCAAGGCATTTGGTGTCTTCCATAGTCTGACTATAATCCGACTATAATCCAGTGTGTTTTCCTGAACTGTATCAACCCCCCACCACCCACACACACTGCTCTGTATCTGGGCTGTTAATTTTTCTCTAACACATTACATTTAGGTTATCTGTCTCATCTCTGTCTCTTGAATTATGTCAAGGACTTAGATGGCCACTTGTTGCATTGTGCCTTTCCTGATTATTGTAGACAAAAATGACCCCTTTTCATCTTCACTCATACAGGTCTTATTTTGTCCTAATTGTTTCATTCAACAATCAGTATTGATTGCAGGTCTACTATTTGCTGGACTGTTCTAAATGTGAGTTAGTCAGTAGTAAGTAAGGCAGAAAGCTTCCTGCCGTATGAAGTTGACATTAGGTTGGGGGAGATAAATAATAGAAAAAAACACAGTTGGAAATGCTATGCAGAAAATTAAATAGTTTTTCTTTTTAGAGAATGATTTGCAGGTTCTTATATTTTACTGGTCAAGGAAAGCCTCTAAGGATGTGAATCCTAAAGGATGCAGCTATGTGATTGAGGAAGGAATGTTTTAAGCAGCAGGAACAGTTAACAGAGAGCTAGTAAAGAAAGCCAATGTAACTGGAGTATAGTGGGTAATGGGGTGAGGTACCCCAAGATGAGTTTGGAGAAGAGACAGGGTCCAGAATCTTAGATGTCTTTATAAGCCAGGATAAATAATTTGGTCTTTATCATTATAAGTGTAATTAGAATGTTTTAAACAGAGTCGTGATATGATTTACCTTTTACAACAATATTCTGGCTGTTACGCCAAGAATAGACTATCTTATGCTGGACTCATAAGCAAGGATTAGAGGCCTTCAAAATGTCTAAGCATTTTTGGAGTGAAAGCATTAAAGTAGGGGTGAAAAAAGGACAGTGGGGATGATCACGGAGTCAGATGACGTTTGTGCTGACAAGAAAGTAAAAATTACGATGACCATAAGAGTGGGTGACCAAAATGAAGTGGAGGTGGGCGATTGAGGATGAGACGAGGAACCAAGATATTAAGTGGATGACCTACATGAGTGATCATGGTGTTATGCTGGATGAGAAGATAGCCAGAAGTCATCAATGAATGGAGAACAGTCATGTCAGCAGACGGTAAAGCCCGATGGCATAATCTGCAAAGAAGTAGGATTTGGGGGGCAGGAGAGGAAGAAATAGTTGGGAAAGATCAGTAGAAAACACAGAAACTGTAGCTTCCAGGTCCTAAGGTAGATGGGTGTGAAAAAAAAAAAAAAAGCCTTGTGAGGACAACTAAAGCAGCAGCCTGGGGAAATAGCCAGGAGTCAGTCAGGGCAAGAAACAGGCTGTGCAGGAGATTAAGGAACTAGGAAAATAATATCTCCTAGGAAATTAGGATATAGAGCATTTTGTGATTTCTGCATGGCACAATGGAAAGAATTGAGGAAGGAGTGGTTTGCTAAATTGGTTCAGGTTAGTAGAATACATTGTAGAAATGGGATGAAGGTGGAGATAATGATAAATTAGCAGGAGAGAGTGAGTAATGCAAAGAACTAAGTACTAAGGCCCCTGGTATTTTATGTTTTCCACAGCTCCGGGTGTGGTACCAATGGGTTGTATGCCAACTGACTGAAGGCTTTCTTAGAGAACTATTTTCTTGTCTACTCCACAAAAACTCTGTAAGGGTTTCTTCTCTTTGATGCCAATGATATGCTTGGAATTTTCTTCTGGATCAACCTCAGAATTTTATATCTGTCCTAATTGGGGCTTTAGGTCAAGAGCCAGGAGCGACTTAAGCCTACCTTGACATACAGACACATTGCAAGTTTGATATTAACAATTTATATCAACCGATTTAGAGTCGGGTGTGATGGCGCACGCCTGTGATGCCAGTACTTGGGAGGCTGAGACAGGAGGATCACAATTCAAGGCCAGTGTATACAGTAACTTAGCAAGACCCTGTTTCAAAATTAAAAATAAATAGGACTGGGGGTAGCTTAGAGGTAAAACAGCCCTGGCTCAATCAACCCAAGTACCACACACACACACACACACACACACACACACACTCACACACAATTTATATTATTCCTTTCTGTTTTCTCATCCTCTCTCATGTTCTAACCTGTAATATATAAAAATCTAGTCACAGTTTCTCTGGAATTAGCTAGAAACTTTAGGCACCGGAATAGAATTGGACATATCATAAAACAGTCCTGTGTTCTTGTCTCTTCCTTGTGGGCTTTCGTATATTATTTTTAAGATAAATTTGAAATTGATTTATTTTAATCCTAGATAATAGACAGAAGTCTGGAGTGAATGAAAAATCAATTTATAAATCACTACTTATACCAAAAATAGTTTGCTTATTAGTTCAGCTTGATATAGAAGAGTAAAAGTACACAGGATGTAGAGTTATAAATTAAGCTATTAATATAATTTAAGGGGACTCAGAATTGAAAGGTAGACAGAACTATGTAAATCTTACAAACTTATTCCATTTTTGTTGTCTACAACTTCTTTTTCTGACTGCCTTTTTTTTTCTTTTGCAGGTATTAAGAATGGAAGAGGATACAGATTATAAAATCAGGTTTAGTTCTTTGTGTTTCATTAGTGAACATGTTGGGTTTCAGGGCACTATAAAAGGCTCACTAGGTGACTTTGTTGTTATTGAGATTGATGAACAGGGACGGTTAGTTAATAAGGCCATTGATGAACCGAGTTACAAGACTAGTAAATTACCTGAGCTGAATCATTTTGCCAAAAAGCCAAAACTAGATCTTCAAAATTTGTCCTTTGAAGATGGAGGTAACCAAGAACTTAACACCTTGGCCAGGTGCTCGGACAATGACCAAAATCATCAGTCTGACTCAGAAAAGGAAGACACTGTCAATGACAGAGCCTCTATATGTGAAGAAGAAAATGCTGACGTATTAAACTCCTTTTTAGATGAAAAAACGAATGAAATACTGAATCAGTTTGCCTGTGATATAAAAGAAAAGTGGAACTCAAAAACTGAGTTGATTGGACCATCTCCTGAATTCTCATTAGGCAGAATCCCTGATAAAAACCAAAGGGCTAATTTACATAGTGCTATTAGGCAGAAATTTCCTTTTTTAATAACTGTAGGAAGAAACAGTGAAATTGTTGTAAAGCCAAATCTTGAGTATAAAGAACTTCGTTGTTTGGTATCGGAAGAAGAAGCACTTGATTTTTTTAAATATTTGGATGCAAAGAAAGAAAATTCCAAATTTACCTTTAAACCTGATACGAACAAAGACCACAGAAAAGCTGTCCACCATTTTGTCAACAAGAAGTTTGGAAATCTTGTAGAAACCAAATCTTTTCCTGAACAGAATTACGATGCTGGTAATCCAAATGTAGCAATAACAGTAAGATTTCGGGGAAAAGTACACAAGCACAGGAAAAAGTCTCTTCTTGAATGCCAGGAAAGAAAAATTATATATACAGGTAATTTAACAAATTATCATAAGCTTCTTGTGTAAGCTTAGTTAAGTTTAAAGTCATATGAAAGCTGAATACTTTAAATGAATTGAATACACTTGGCCAGAGTTAGACTGGAAAGAATATATGGGTCCGTTACTTAATGGAAGATAAAATATTTCAAACTACATTAAGTATAAACATTAGCCTTACTAATGAAAGTAACAGACATTCGTAATTAACATCCTCACTGATGTATAAAGTTGAAGCAGTTGTTTGTGTTTAAAAAGTTTTATTAATGGCAAATCTTGATTTCATATTTTGAAAGTTATCTTAATTAAAATTAAGTATTCAGAGATAAGAGGAATATGTTTGCTATGCTTGGGAAAGTGAAAAGAACACCCTACAATCCAAAACAACTGAATTTCCCTACCGTGGGTAAGGAACCTGAAAACTTGGCTATCAGTCTTGTCTAAGATGTGCTCAAACTTTAGCATGCATTATAATCCCCCCCCCAAAATCTTGGTAAAACAGATTTTTGAATAACATTCCCAGTTTCCGGTTCATAAGAGGTGGAGTGGGATGTCACAAATTCCCAGGTAAAGCTTTATCTGCTTGTTTGGGGATGACAGTTTTAGAATCACTGTTTTAGGGGTATATATAATTCCTAACATAGATGGAACTGATGAAATCCCACTGTACAAGTCCAGCTGAGCAAGTTTAATTGGTCTATATCCTACTTGAATGATGGAAAGTATTTCAGATTGTCATATTTTATAAACTTATTTAGCAAATCATTTAAAAGACCCGCAACCCAAGTTTGCGCACATGTATGTAGCACAGAACAGAATTATACTACTGTGTAGGGACTTTGTGGTATAAAAGAGTTTGGACTTTGGAGTTAGGTGGATTTGATTTTACATTATGACTATTTCACAAAAAGATTTACAAAATTTTAAATACCTTTAAGATTTAACTTTCACAAAGGTAAAAGTATTAAGAATATAATACCATGGGCAAGTTTTTTAACATTTCATAACTTTTGATTGTGTTTTAAAAATGGGTTAGTAGTTTAAAATTACAGTAATATTCTAAGGATTAAATGAAACTCGTGAAATTGTTTAGTATATAGTAGTTTACTTAAATGTTAGCATCTTTTTCTGTCCTGATCATTTCTATTTGTGTGACTTGCCTTTTTCATGAGAAACCTAATATACAACTTGACACGTTAGGCATATGTTAAACGTTAGATTAAATGTTAGCACATAACTCTGTTTTGAAGGGAAGACAATAGTAAATTGGTGATAAGTGATTAAAGAAACCCTGGGAATTCTTTTTTATTCTTTCTTTTTTTTGTGGTACTAAGAACCCGGTACCGCAAAAAAAAAAAAAAAAAAAAAAGAATTGAACCCAGGGGCATTCTACCTCCAAGCTGCACCTCCCAGCCATATATATATATATTGATTGATTGATTGAAACAGTCTCTCTAGGTTGATGAGAGTCTCACTATTTGTTGAGGCTGTCCTAGAACCTGCGATCCTCCTGTCTCAGCCTCCCAAGGACTGGGATTACAAGTGTGCGCCACCACACCTGGCCTTATTTTTTAATAATATTTGAGCTGGATGTGGTGGCACACGCTTGTAATCCCAGTCCTTGGGAGGCTGAGACAGGAGGA
>PVJS01006695.1:0-26044 GCA_004027185.1 Glis glis
ATAGGGCTGGGGGTGTAGCTTGGAGGTAGAATGCCCCTGGGTTCAATCCCCAGTACCGCAAAAAAAAATAATAATAATAATAATAATACTATTTGAAATTCTAAGCTGGGTGTGGTGGTGCATGCTTGTAATCCTAGTACTTGGGAGGCTGAGACAGGAGGATCGTAGGTTCGGGGCCAGGCTCAGAAACTTAGTGAGGCCCTTTGCAACTTAGTGAGATCCTGTTTCAAAAATAAAGAATAAAAAATAAAAATAGTGCTGGGGGTGTAGCTCAGAGGTAGAATGCCCCTGGGTTCAATCCCTAGTATCACACAAACACACACAAATCTAACATTATTAATTTAGATTTAGTAAAAAGTTGTGAAAATATATCTTTTTTAATCTGGTGGTACTGGGGATTGAACCTCTGAAATTAAATATTAAAATTTAATATCATCGATTTGCTTTGTAATACTTTAATTTTTCAAATAATTAAGAAACTGTTATTAAACTTACTAGCTTATAAGTATAGTGACCCTTATGTTTTTGTAAATATTTCCATGTTGCAGACTAACTTAAATAAGTTTCAGTGTAGAAAGATAAATTTAAACTAGTTAAATGTGTATGTCGGGGGTTGGGTACTGGAGGTTGAACCCAGGGGCATTCTACCTCCGAGCTACACCCCAGCTCTTTTTATTTTTTGTTTTGAAACAGGGTCTTGCTAGGTTGCTGAGAGTTTCCCTAACTTGTTAAGGCTGTTCTTGAGCCTGCAATCCTCCTGTCTCAGCCTCCCAGGTACTAGGATTATAGGCATACGCCACCACACCTGGCTAATTAAATGTTTTTAATTGGGACTACAAGTTTCATTCTCTTAAACTTTCAAGTATATATACTTATGTATAGGCACAGATTATTAATAATATCATTGATTTGATTCTTTAAAATATTTATATGTAATTCTAAATCTTCATGCCTAAAAAATACTTATTTACTCAGACTAATCAACAACAAACTGATACCTTGAACTAAGTTGGGGGTTCCTTCTTCCATGGCTGAGCTAATGACATCCCCAAGATTGGCAGGAACAAATTTGATGCATTGAACCCTAGTTATTAAACTCCTGCAATGAATATTAATGTGCAGTATTTAAGTATTAGATTGTTGGTCTGGAACTCCCAGTCGCTGAATATGATAGTCAATAAAATAAGTATAATTCTTGTTTTGGGATCATTCAGCCTTGGAACCTGAAAAGAATATGAGGAAGAAATGCTACCATTATTGGATCCTGAAGAATGCATAGATAGATGACAAAGACGAAGTGGAAGGAACACATGCTTTAGATGGGTGGACTCAAAGATGCAACAGTATAAAACTTTGCAAGGCTGTACTCTAGCCAGGGATTAAAAGAAGTTTTCTGTGTCAGAATTATAGGACAGATGGAAAGGTACGTGTTAAGCTGGAAAGGTAAAGTTGAGCCAGATATGAATGCCAGGTTAAGGAATTTGGATTTTTTTCTCCAGTGCGCCTTTAATGAGCCAACCAGCATTTAAAAAATTGTAGCAGAAATCTGTGGTACTAATTTTGTATTTTGATTAAAAAATACTATTAATGATTCATTATCCTAATCTGTTAGCTAAGAATGTACTTGATGTGTGGTAGCAGCTCTTTTTGTAATCCAGGATAATTTTTGTTTCAGCTTTTACCCTACGAAAGGAGAATCTGGAGATGTTTGAAGCCATTGGTGTTTTAGCTGTCAAGCTCGGGGTGATTCCTTCAGATTTTAGTTATGCAGGCCTTAAAGACAAGAAAGCCATCACCTATCAAGCAATGGTGGTTAGAAAAGTGACTCCAGAAAGGTAATAAAGTATTGCTTTATAAGATAGAACTTTATTTTCACATTATATCAAATAAATAAGCGTAAGATTAAAAGCTCAGAATAATATCGGGAACATATTAACCTCAGTATCAAAATTAATTGATTATAGGCGAAACAGAACATTCTGCACTAATAATGTAATTGTCTTCTACATAGAGTTGTGTCTTAAATTTACATTGAAAATATAGGAAGTTTTAGGATATAAACTGAGAAGTAACAAATTTTTAAATTGTACAAACTATCTCTTTTTTTTTTTTGCAGTACTGGTGGTCGAACCCAGGGGCATTCTATCTCCGAGCTACACCCCCAGCCCTATTTTTTATTCTTTATTTTGAAACAGGGTCTCGCTAAGTTGCAGAGGGCCTCACTAAGTAGCTGAGGCTATCCTGGAACCTGTGATCCTCGTGTCTCAGCCTCCCAAGTACTGGGATTACAAGGGAGCGCCACCACGTCCGGCTTGTCTAAACTATCTCTAAACATCTTATACTACATTCAGATAGGCATGTATCTTCAGAAAAGTGTTTTATAAATCCTTATTTCCTAGTTATTGTAATGCTTTTATTATCATGGTTCCCTATTTGAAATATGTTCTTGTTAGATAGAATGTAAAATACTCAAATTAGCTTCCCCTTCAACTTAATAAAGTTTTAAAAATATTTTTGTAATTGTAAAAATATTTTTTGTAAAAAAAATAATATATTTATTGTAGAAGACTTAGAAAATAGAGAAAGGTATACAAATTAAAAGTTGCTAGTAATTCTACTACTCAATAATAACTACAAACATTTTTGTGTGTGTGTGGTACTGGGAATTGAACCCAGGAGGATCCTACCTCTGAGCTACACCCTCAGCCCTGTTTTAGTTTTATTTTGAAACAGGGTCTCACTAGGCTGATGAGAGTCTCACTACTTGCTGAGGCTGTCCTCAAACCTGCGAACCTCCTGTCTTAGCCTCCCAAGTACTGGGATTACAGGCGTGCGCCATCACGCCCGGCAACAATAAACATTTTGATCTATTTCTTTCAACATGTTTTTCAGAGACTATAGCACATACACATACCTCACAGACATATGTTATATATGCAAGTCATATTACATATGCAGTTTATATTTTACTTTTCAAAATAAAATTATTAATATTATGACATGAAAATTATGTCATGAACTGTTTCAAAATCATGTCAATAAGATAGATATATTTATTTTTTAATTTGATTTATTTATTTAGTTTTTTTTGTATATGTGTGTGGTACTAGAGATTGAACCCAGGGGTGTTCTACCTCCAAAATGAAACCCCAGCCCCCCCGCTTTTTTGAAACAGGGTCTTGCTAAGTTGGTGAGGCTGGCCTTGAACCTGCAATCCTCCTGTCAGCCTTCCAAGTACTAGGATTACAGGCATGTGCCACCATGTTCACTTCATATAAACATATTTAATAGTTCCCTATTTTTGGAAATAGGAATTCTTTCCAGTTTTTCACTATAAATAATACTGTGATTAATATCCTTGTACTTATATCTGTACCTCCTGTCTACTTTCCTTGAGATAAACTTCAGAAAGGTGAATCCTTGGACCAAAGTTCAGCCTAATTTGATGTAATATTGATATCTTAATCCTTAGTCATCAGATATTTAAGTACCTACCTATTTGCAAGTAGACCTAAGTTCTTCTAAGGTCTTGCATAAGGGATGAAAAATTTACATGATTTTGTTTTTATGGTCAAGAAGTTCAGTATAAGTAAGGAATCCAATATAAGTAAGGACTTTATATATTAGACATTTAAGACAAAAGCTCGTTTTTAACAACCAAAGACAATAAACATTATTAGTTCCTGGCAGAAGAGATTACTTTGGCTTGCCTCATGGGTATGGGATTTTAATTACCTTTCAAGTAATAGTAGGGTTTAGCAGATGCAACACATTTAGAAATATTTGGAGGGGCAGTAAACTAAACAGCTTGCCTAATAAAACATTATTTTTACAAGGACTATAGAAAATATGAATGTAAAAGAAAATGAATATTGGCTCTTAAAGGATCTTAAAATATATGCTAGGAAAATTGGAATGTATAGATGTTGGAAGAATTGAAAGTTTTTAAATATAATTTTATTGGTGCATTATAATTATACTGCATGGTAAGATTCACAGTGATGCATTTATGTATGTACACATCACTTAATGTGTTTCCCTCCAGATCCCCCCCACTCCCCCATATATGTTAGTGAGACGGGTAGTGATACCTTCACATATGAACATAACATTATTTGATGTTTCCTTCCTCAAGCCTACTTTTTCCCTTTCCCCTCTGCCTTCCCCATCTCTTCCACTGTTCTACTGTTTTCTCTCCTCTTTGATCTCAAGTCCCTTTCGTTTCCTATTTTCTCCTTAGCTTCCACATATGAGAGAAAATATACCTTGACTTTCTGAGACTGGCTGTTCTCAAGTTCCATCCATTTTCCTACAAACGACATAATTTTGTTCTTTTTTTATGGCTGTATACATACCACATTTTCTTTATCCGTTCATCTGTTTACACTGTTGGTGAGATTTTAAATTAGTACAACTGCTGTGGAGATCAGTATGGAGGTTTCTCAAAAGACTAGGAGTGGAACTACCGTATGACCCAGCTATACCACTCATCGGTGTCTTTCCAAAAGAAAGAGTACTATAGTGATACTTGCATACTCATGTTTATAGCAGCACAGTTTACAGTAGTCAAATTATGGAACTAACCTAGGTGTCCATCAACAGAAGAATTGAAAGATTGAGTAAGGAAGTGTTCAAAGCAGAATTTCAGGAAACTTCTCTAGTGCTGGTGGCTTTCTTGTTCATGTTGGGAGGAGAGAGACTGATAAGGAGCAGAGTCTATGGGCAGGGAGAAAGATCAGAACTGTTGGGAGCTCCTAGCATTTGACCTGAGAAGTCAGAGGTGCTACGTAGGCAGAGTAATAGCATTAATAATATATGTTCAAGTTCCTAAACTAATTAATATTGTTAGTATAATCCCATATGAGTGAATATTTACTGCATATTATTTGATGAAATAACAGTAATTTTAGAATATTCCAAAAAATATTGTATTAGTATCCTGATGTAAGGGATTGCCCGGCAACTATCATTTAAAACCTTATATTAAAGTAATTTTTAAATGTAAGATTTAACCGAGTCTATATGATTTATCACTTACAGGTTGAAAAATATTGAAAAAGAAATTGAAAAGAAAAGAATGAATGTGTTTAATATTCGATCTGTAGGTGATTCTCTTAGACTTGGTCAGCTCAAAGGAAATCACTTTGATATTGTCATCAGAAATTTAAAAAATCAAATAAATGATTCTTCAGACCTGAGAGAGAGAATTTTGGAGGCAATAGAAAATGTTAAGGTAAGAAAATTCAATTTTAAAATAGAGTATTACAGGAAAATCTTCATAGCCTCTCTCTCTACATTGAGGCAAGAAGGGAAATTTTTCTTTTGTACCTTTTTATGTTCATGTATAATTACTTTTTTAAAATGATAGTTCGATTCATTTGGCTTATTTTTGTGTGTGGTACCGGGGATTGAACCCAGGGGCATTCTACCTCTGAGCTATACCTCCAGCCCTATTTTTTATTCTTTATTTTGAAACAGGGTCTCACTAAGTTGCAGAGAGCCCTACTAAGTAGCTGAGGCTGGCCATGAATTTGCGATCTGCTTGTCTCAGCCTCCCAACTACTGGAATTACAAGCATGCACCACCATACCTGGCTTGTTTTCTTCTTAATACATTTTTGTATTAAAAACAAACATAAGTACGATTTAAAAAATACAACATATGGAGTTTCCCAAAGAAGGGGAAACAATTTCTCTGCATAAGATTTTTTTAGCATCTTTCTTATAGAATATTATTTAAGTCAGGGAAATTTAGTTTTTGGAAATTTTGTTTAAAAATTATTTTCAAGCCGGGTATGGTGGTGTACGCTTGTAATCCCGGTACTTGAGAGGCTAAGACAGGAGGATTGCAGGTTCGGGGGGCCAGCCTCAGAAACTTAGTGAGGCCCTCCGCAACTTAGTGAGACCCTATTTCAAAATAAAAGAATAAAATAGGGCTGGGGGTATAGCTTAGAGGTAGAATGCCCCTTGGTTCCATCCTCAGTGCCACACAAAAAAATTATTTTCAGAAATCTTAGGTAAATAGTTACACTACTTTTGAGAATTGTACATAATCATTTTTCTTAATTTAATTTTTAATTTTTAAAATGTGTATGGATTATAGATCATATACATATTTTATTATGTCTTACAATAAACAATTACGTAAGTTTTTATGTGATATTGGCCAGGCATTTAAATATGCATGTGCAACCACATCCTTCAGTCTAATCATCTAAATTAGAGGTCAGCAAATTTTTCTATAAAGGGCGAATAATAAATATTTTTGGCTTTCTAGGCATATTGTTCTTGTTGCAACTAATCAGCTGACATTGTGTGGAAGAAGTCATAGACAATACATAAATAAGTGAGCATAGCTGTGTTACAATAGAAGTTTATTTTCAAAGATGAATGTTGAGCCAAGTATGACCTGTGGTATTTACTATAGGAGTTCATTAACCCCTCATCTAGTTCAGTAAGTCTCAAACTGGGGAGCTTTTTTTTTTTTTTTTTTTGCAGTACTGGAGATTGAACCCAGGGGCATTTTATCTCTGAGCTACACCCCCAGCCCTACTTTTTTATTCTTTATTTTGAAACAGGGTCTCGCGAAGTTGCAGAGGGCCTCACTAAGTAGCTGAGGCTGGCCATGAACCCGGATCCTCTGGTCTCTGCCTCCCAAGTACTGGGATTACAAGTGTGCGCCACCACGCCCAGCATGGGCAGCTTTTAAAAACCTATAGCAGTGAATTTCTACTTCAATCGAGTAAGACCCTTTGGGGTGTGGCTTTGCTATTGGTATTTTTAAACAACTTTCTAAGGGATTCTACTCTCCAGCCAACACTGAGAAATACTGATCTAAATTTCTGACCACAAAGGCCTTTCTCTACAATCTAATAGGAAAATAGAGTTTCATTTTTAGCTGTCATGCAGTCAGGAAAATATCTCCCAACTCAAGATTTTTTAAATTCAGCACTTCCCTCTACAAGTTTTCTGATTATGCACTCTTTATACATTTTTTCCGTGACTGACCTACCTGAAAATTCTACTTTTTTTCCTGAAAAAACTGTTACTAAATTTCTGTCTCTTAAAAAAATGGAAGGGGTTTTTCTAAACTTTGATAGCATCTATTACCAATCTTCCATTGGTACTTACGAAGATACAACTGCCTATTGTAAAATTCCAATCAGAAATAATCTTAGCTTTAGCCAACTTTCTTTTAATTCTCATGGTGAGGGAAGGAAGTTGAGTAGCCTTGAAAATGAGTCTGAAGTTTTCTTTGGAGAGTTCCAGCTCTGATTATTATAAATCTTTCATTATATATAAGGAATTTTAGTGGGTAGCTAAAATGATCCTGGTTATTCTTAGTTTTTATCTGAGCTTATTTTATTCAAACTTAAAATAATTAAAAATATTCAACTATGAGATTTACTGCAAAGAGTACTTACTCTGTCAGCAATTGGTTTTGTCCATGACCTATGGTAAAGATGCAGTTCCTTTTGTTCCGTGCTGATAACAAATTGTCTTGGCATCTTTTATTGAATAGCCCTTGAGTTGGTGCTCTATCATAATTATTGGCTGAATAAATGTATATTTCTATCGGAAAATGAATGTGGAGGACTCTTAACTTTCAAGAAACCACCTGGGCCTAGTATTTTCTTTGTAAGAACATATTTAACCACTGACAAAATTTTTTAAAGGTTACAGTAGTAAATTATAATTTTCTATTTTTCTTGAGTAATATAGCAGTTTGCAAATATGTCCTCCAGGTTCACCTTCATCAAGAGGTGGACTCTGTGCCCCCACCCAGTAATCTAAAGTGCAGTGCTGGCTTAACCAGTAGCGTGCTGCTGGAGTAACACCTGGACATTGTCTTGGCCCAGGCTTTAAGAAACTGAGATGAACTAAGTAAGAAATGAATATATAAAGGAGCCAAGATTTGTGTGGCTTGAAAAGAAATGTGTTTCTTCTTCTCAACATTTCCTGGCAGCAAGAGTCTCAAAATAAGGAAGCACTTGAGGCAAGAAATCATATCAGGTACTAGGTGTACCCGTCAGCATGCTTGCAGCTATAATCTAAAAGCTTGGCCGCATAACTTAGAGGAAAGAAGATTTATTTTCTTATGGTTTCGGGTTCAGTCCACACGAGTCCAGGGACCTGGGATCTCAGGAGAGGGCGACAGGAAGCAGAGAAAGGGAGAGCACATGGGCTGTGCTCACATCAAGGAGGCCAGAAGCAAGAGATGGAGCCGGGGGAGGAGGAGCCATATATAGAATCTCCAAGGCCGCGCCCCGGGGACCACCTCCTCCTGCCACACCCTACTGGCCTGCCAGGTACCACCCAGTAAATCCACTACAATGGATTTATCCACTTCTGTGATTACAACCCTCATGACTCAATGATATCAGCTCCAAATATTAATAAATGAGTTCTTCAGGTGACATTTTATACCTAACTGTAACACTAGGTGACCAACACCTCTCAGTTTGCCCAGAACCTCCCTGGCTTTAACTCTGAAAGTCACACCCCCCAGGAAACCCTCAGTCATGTGAATGGAAAGCTGACATACTTTTCAAGCTTTCTTCACTGGTCTTATGTGCTAACATTTATTTATGTGGTTTTTTTCCTAGTCATTTGGTCCCCATGTACATATTACTAATTATAAGACCTTGTATTAAGTAAATATGAAGAGAAATATTTTATTAAGTTTTGACATGATTATATTTATTTACTTTGGATTTATTGATATTTTGTATTCACAGAATAAAGGTTTTGTGAATTACTATGGACCACAGAGATTTGGGAAGGGAAGGAAAGTTCACACAGACCAAATTGGATTAGCTTTGCTGAAGAGTGAAATGGTATGGATTTTTTAAAATATAATCATATCTATTTAGTCATTTATACTTGTTACATAAGCCAGCCCCTTGATTTCTCAACCCTAGCGTATAAACACATGTATACACACCATGTATGTCATATATTATATCATTGAACATTTATTAAGCAATTACTATATTCTTGGTATCACATGATAAGAAAGCAAACCATATGTGATGTCCCTGTGTTTAGTATTTATTTGAAACTTGACAGAGAATTGACCAACACTCCGTAAGTCCTTAGTGAATTGAATAGAAGATTTAAAGGAAACATACCGTACAGTTCCAGAAATCAGGTATCAGATCTTATAAAAGATAGAATTAACCCAACTCCAGAGACCAAAAAGGAAACAATAGATTTAACAACAAAATCTGAGTAATCTCAAATGACACTAAAAATGTGTTTCACAAACAAGAAGCTACATTTGCCCAATTAAAAGTTTGTGTGTGCCAGGAGTGGTGGTGCACGCCTGTAATCTCAGTACTTGTGAGGCTGAGACAGGAGGATCTCAGGTTTGAGGACAGTCTCAGCAAGTAGTGAGACTCATCAACCTAGCGAGACCCTGTTTCAAAATAAAAATAAAATAGAGCTGGAGCCAGGCGTGTGGCAACTTAGTGAGACCCTGTTTCAAAATAAAGAATAAAAAATAGAGCTGAGGGTGTAGCTCAGAGGTAGAATACCCCTAGGTTCAATCCCCAATGCCACACACAAAACACACATAAAGTTTGTGTGTGTGTGTGTGTGTGTGTGTGTGTGTGTGTGTGTGTGTGCATTTAAATGTCAATTTAAATATTCTTTTTCCATTCCCTAGGAAAAATTGAATTCCCTTATCTTGTATTCTCCCATCATCCTGGACTTCTGGTCTTAAGTTTTATTATGTTTTATTTTGATTGCTTATTTAATCTTTTTCGTATATAGTAAGTTTTAGTAGGACAGAGAATATGCATCTTTTGCTCCACACTGTTTTTAATACCCTACACAGCCCACCATGTGGCAGATGCTTAATATTTGTTTGGATGTTTTAGCTTCTAAATGAATATTTGTTTGAATGATTAAATACTATGAAAGAAAACTGAGTGGAGGATTGAGTTAAATGACCTATTTTAAGATCTTTTTCTACTCTAATATATATACTTAGAAATAAATCCCAAGCGAAGCTCAGTAGCACATTCCAATAATCCCAGCTACGTGGGGGCTGAGGCATGACGATTGCAAGTTTGAAGCCAGCCTGGGAAACTTAATGAGACCTTGTTTCAAAATAAAAATAAAAAGGTTTGGGATGTGGCTCCATGGTAGAGTGTCACTACCCCCAGTAGAATGGGGGGGGAGGAGGAGGAGGAAGAAAGAAAGAGACGTAAAGGGCTAGAGAACGTGATATGATACAGGAGCTGAGTAGATTCCTTTCCCCACACCCATTTTATAAATAAAAGGAACATCTCTTAATTTATTTAGGATTTAAAATAAAATATCGGAGTTAAGATTTTTTTCACTAAGATTTTGGGAATTATTAAGACCAAAGAATTCAAGGAATTGAGAACACAAACTAAATTAATAGCTTGCCATTCCCCTGTTCTTGTTCCTTCTGCTGTTTATTGAATATTTATGTCACTTGTGTTCATATCTCAATTGAGGAAAAGAATGACAGAAGTAGATTTAAGGAGGTGATTGGGGAAGGGGGCAGTTTTTCTAGTCTGTAATTTTTTTGGGAGGGGATTGAACTCAGGGGCATTCTATCTCCAAGCTACACCCCCAGCCCTATTTTTTATTTTTATTTTTGAAACAGTCTTGCTAGGTTGATGAGAGCCTCACTACTTGCTGAGGCTGTCCTCGAACCTGCGATCCTCTTGTCTTAGCCTCCCAAGTACTGGGATTACAAGTGTGCGCCACCATGCCCAGCTCCAGTCTGTAATATTTTAAGCCTACACATAGTTTGTACAGAAGGTTCGTTTTCATCTATAACATTGACTGTTAAATTTTTGAAAGCCCAAAGAGAAAAAGGCAGCATCAAATATCATTTCATAAATGGCTACCCTTTTAGGGTATCCAAGAATTTGTATCTTTTTTTAAAAAACCAATTTGAGATGGTCATTTACCATATGTTTGCTTGCTTTATTTTTCAAGGTGAAGGCCATAAAATTATTTTTCACACCAGAAGATTTGGATGATCCTGTAAATAGAGCAAAGAAATATTTTCTTCAGACTGGTATATAAGTTTCTTTATCCCATATGTAGCCATACAGATACTTAATATAAATGTTATATCAGCAGGAGGGCATTCATTGCAATATATATATGGTAAGAAATAGATTGTAACATATTGTATTGTAAATCATTTTATTGCATGACCTAGGTACTTCATTTTTGTCAAATCTCTCAGGCTTTTGTCTGTCTTAACTATTCCTTGTGGGTAGGGAGAGAGAGAAATAGTTTCTTGGCCAAAATCCTCTTCAGAGGGAGGAGTTCCAAGTTCTGAACTGGTACCTATGGCAGTATAATTCATTACAACCAGAGGAGACTCAACCCTAAACTAAATAAGAGTTCATTTGTGAGTCTTTTTTTAACCATAATGTGTTTTTTAAAATGTCCTTTTCTCACGTCATAATGAAGTTCAGAGTGATAGGAACAGACATGCACACAGCACTTGGTTCCCCCAACCTCCGGTTTTCACCCCACTCCCTCCCCTTCCCCGTACATGACCTTGAGATTGGCATTGATAGTTATCCATTGTTTTAGATCTAGTTGCCATTTGGCCCCAACTCAATTTTCTTTATCATAGATTCCCAAAGTCCAAAGTCCTCTCAAAGGGGGCAGGACACTGGAAAATCAGAGAGGCAGTAGTAGCCTCGGATGCAATTGGGGGACATTGAATAAAAATAAGGGGCACGGAGTAATTTTTATTCTGAAAAGGGGGTTGTAAGCCAATAAGTTTGGGCATCTATGCATTACATCAGTGTGTGGCTGGAATGTGGCTGCAGATAAACTGTACAACTTCACTCTCCACTTAAATACTTTCCGTCTGTGTGATCTTGTACACGTAGTTTAATCCCTTGTTTTAGCTTCCTTATCTGCAAATTAAAGCTAATAATGGCACCTAAAAGATCGCTAAGAGATTTAAATAAGACTTAAAACAGTGGCTAGCACGTAATACGTACTGAGTAAGTATTATTGTATTTAAATAATAAAAACTACCATACCACTTCAGGTTCATTCAGATACTTAATCTGCATACATGTACAAATGAATTTCACTTACATTGGAATATAAGACATTAGTTTTCAAATATCTGTTCATTATTTTTCATTATGTACTTATTACATATACGTAATTACAGGCGAGTAATATTTTTGTGCCACACTATGATGTGTTTACAGTGGGCATTTCCAGCTGTTATGAGTAACCTAAGTAGTACTAAAGAGAATTCAAAGTAGCTTATTTGTTTATATCTATGGTAGAGTCTGTGAACATAATTTCCTCATGTCAATGATTCTTAAACTTCAGTGTGCCTAAGAAACTAATTACAAGGCCCTATTTGAATAAGCATCTCTACAATGGAGTCCAATAGTCAACATTTTAAGAAGCATCCCATTAATAAGGCTTAATAATACACTTGAAGGATCAAGCTCTTTCTTATTCTAAAAATTCTGTGATATGTTCATATTAGCTCTTTAAAAATCTCTAGCCCCTACCAGTGTGGCAGTTTATTTAATTTTGGGGGATTTTGTTGTTGTTCTAGTCCTCTGAATACACTGAAATTTAGTTAATACACTGAAGGCAGGAACTCTGGCAAGCCATTACTAATGTTGGGCTTTTTGGTGTGTGTGTGTGTGTGTGTGTGTGTGTGTGTGTGTGTGTGTGTGTGTGTTTTAAGCAAGGAAAGTAAAAGGAGGGCCATACTATAATTGACTTTCATTTAAAGAAGAAAAGCTCTTTAAGCGTAGCTAGGTTTAACTGATAGTGCTGAACTTCATCTTCATGTTCATGTTGATTGTCTCTCAGTTAGCATACAGAAGGCCTCCATACGTGACTTTTAATTAAAAGTGGCTATATGGTTTGCTCTTCATTTCAGAGGATGCTAAGGGCACACTTTCACTGATGCCTGAGTTCAAAGTTCGCGAGAGAGCACTATTGGAGTCCCTACATCGCTTTGGCGTGACAGAGGAGGGCTGTGTCCAGGCGTGGTTCTCCTTTCCCCATTCCATGCGCGTCTTCTATGTCCATGCATATAGCAGTAAAGTTTGGAATGAGGCAGCGTCTTACAGACTTGCAACCTATGGGTCAAGAGTGGTGGAGGGCGATTTGGTCTGTTTGGATGAAGATGTTGATGAACATTTCTCTGGTAGTAAAGTAAGTATCATGCCATCGAGGAGATGTAGTTACCACACAGGGACATTCATTTTCAGAAGCCCTGATTTTGGAAATACTTTAGAACTAAACATACTGTATTTATTTATTTACATTTACTTATGTTTATTCATCTGCTTTTACTCTGTTGTCAATTGAGGATTAACACATGTTAGTAAATGGAAAAATAAAACAGGAAGTAAATGGTACAAGAATTTATTAGGCCTTACAACTGAAAGTTCAGGCTGATTCAGGCACAGCTATATTCAAGGGCTTAAGCAGTATCCTAAATAATCAATTATGCTCTCTCTCTCTCTCTGTTTTTCTGTGTTAGATCCATTCTCAATCTGGCTTATACCTTTGGTGACAAGATGGTTGTTAGCAACTCTGGGCTTACTTCTCATAATGCAACTCATTTCTCTGCAGCAAAGAGGATTTTTCTTTCCCAACTGTGTCAACAAAAGCCATGGAATTGAGTCTCAGTGGCTAGGAATGGCTTGACCTAGGTCACATGTCCAGACCAAATCCATTAGTGTGGACTGGAGTTCATGATTGGCTAAGTCTCTGTCCCAAGGGCTCTTCCAGGGACCATGCAACTTAACCCACATCTGAGAACTGGGACGAGGGCCCTTGGAAAAAGAGGGTGCTACTGCCAGAAAAGAGGGAGTAAAGGTTGTGCAAGCCAGACAACAGATGTGTGCTTTGCTGTTTCATTAAATGGATGGTTTACGGATATTGAGATAAAGTGATCAAGAGGAGATAGCACACTTATTTATTTATTTGTTTGTTTTTTGTTTATTTGTTTATTTAATGTGGTACTGGAGATTGAACCCAGGGGCATTCTACCTCTGGCCTATACCCCTAGCCCTTTTTATTTTGAAATGGGTCTCACTACTTTAACACACACTGGCCTTGAGCCTTCCATCCTCCTCTCTTGGCCCCCAAGTGGTGGGATTACAGGCATGTGCTACCCCGTCTGGCTGAGAGAGCACATGTTATTAAGACTGGTCATTTGATTGAGACACAGACTGTCAAACTGGAAAAAGAAATCTAGCAGTATCATAGGTTTTGCTTTACCTCATAGGGGCCGAAGATATTTAATTTTTATGTAGATTACTTCTCCAGAGATAAATTTTTATGAAAAGATCTTGTTTGACATATGTATAATCAGCCTAGGAATCAAATGCTATGAAGCAGAGTTAGAGAAATTTGAAGTAATTTGAACATTTGGGAACCACTCATATTTTCTTCATGTTTTTTAAAAATAGGTTCATCTGGTAACTGAAGAAGAGGAATCAACTAATATATATGCAATACACCAGGTAAGTTTGCTTAAAAATTACTATGATTTAGAGCTAAGTGTAAACATTATCCCCAAAAGATAAAATGTTGACCAGTTCCCCACTTTTTAGTAACTTTTAAATTAAATTAGCCAGGTGTGTTGGCGCATGCCTGTTATCTTAGTACTTGGGAGGCAGAGACAGAAGGATCGCAGTTTTGAGGACAGACTCAGCAAGTAGTGAGACTCTCCCCAAGCTAGCGAGAACATGTTTCAAAATAAAAATAAAAAACAGGGCTAGAGGTATAGCTCGGAGGTAGAATGCCCTTGGGTTCAATCCCCAGTACCACCAAAAAAAAAAATTAATTAAGTTGTAATTTATATACACATTCACTTAGTTTATAGTTGTACAAGTTTTGGTAAGCATATATAGTCACCTGACTACCCCGCAATTCAATTCAATATAAAGAACAGTTTTGTCTCTCCCCTGAATTTCCCCATGCACTTTCATAGTTAACCCTCACTCCCGTAGCCTACCCCTGGTAACCACTGATTTATCTTCTGTCTCTATGATTTTGCCTTTGGAAGAACGTCATATAAATTGAATCAACACAGTACATGACATTTGTGCGTGGCTTCTTTCACTCAGCATAATTAATTTGAGATTCATTCATGTCGTTGTGCATATCTGAGCCTTTTCCCCTTGTTCCTTTTTCTAACTACTTGTTGGTACTGTTCAAGCAAACTGTCCAAAGTCATCAGCCAAAGAGGAAAGCCCCACAAAATGAAGTATTTACTCACAGGCAGCTGAGAAAATAAGCATCTTTGCTGTGACTTGTTTGCTTACTTGCTGTTATATAACAGGAACTTAAATTGTTACCTAAAATACCAATTATATGACTGAGCAATAGATGCCACTCCTTGTGTTGGAGAGAATATGCTTTTAGGATTGTATGTTTTCATGGAAATTTAGTCTTTATTGGCTAATTAAATATACTTGAATTTCTTGAATTATGGTTTAGCTAATGATAACTGACTTATCTTAATTGTTGTTGAGTTCTTGATTTTAGTTATTTTCTTTACCTGGCAGCTTTAAAATTTTCTCAGTATAGTATTAAAAGCATGTTTTAGTCTGACTGTAACATTTATTTCCCGAGACTGTTTTTGCAATCTAGGTGCCAATCATAAAAGTAAAATATGATCATGCATGTTTCTGAAGGCTGTTTTATGTATTTTTTTTTCCGTTCCATTCACAGGTAGTTCTTCCAGTGCTTGGATACAATATTCAGTACCCAAAGAACAAAGTAGGGCAGTGGTACCATGAAATACTTAGCAGAGATGGACTACAGTCATGTAGGTTTAAAATACCTTCTCTGAAACTGAATGTACCAGGATGCTATAGACGGATTTTGAAACATGCACATAATCTCTCATACCAACTAATGGGAGATCATGACACTGATATCAAAATGGAAGACTCCCAAGTTGATGAAGCAACTTTATCTCTTTTGATCTCTTTTGATCTTGACGCTTCGTGTTATGCTACAGTTTGTCTGAGGGAAATAATGAAGCATGACGTTTAAAACTGATACCCTTGATATAATCATATGTATGTCATCCTTTGAAGAAAAGGGAGCTACAATTTGTTGAGCATCTACCATGTGCTAGGAGCTTCATAATTGTTGTCTCCTTTAATTTTCACAGCATCCTGAGAATTTGGAATTTGATGCTTTAAGGTTCCAGGGGACATTTAGCAAGTAAGTGTCAGGGTTCGAATTTAAGATCTCTGTGAAAGCCTGTGTTCTTTCTTTTATATCATGCTTCAGTGAACTTTATTCTATCTCACAAAAGTTAGTCTTTTAAAACCCTTACGTACATATGCTACTTCAAGATAACATTTAGAAAAAAAACTGTAAAGTGATGTTCATATCCTCTAGCTCCTTGCTGAGAACACAGGCGAAGCTAGGCTGCACTAGAATCACCTGGTTGAAAAGGCAGATAGATGAGATGTTTTGCTAATCAGTAATGTCATCCTTTCTTGTTTTTGAAATTATTATTCAAATAATATACAAGGGAAAATATCATTCCTCTTTATGATAGTTATTACTCTTTTATTAGATGAATAATCTTTGATGAAGATTGAAATAAAAGATTGAAATAAAAATAAATAAAATTTTTTAAAAATTTTTATATCTTGACATACATTGATCCCCTAACTTTTTTTTATTCTATTATCTAAAATAGATTTTAGAGTCTGACAGATCTGTGCTTAGACTCCAGCTCTGATACTTACTAGTGACTTTGGATGTGTCACTGAGTCTTTTTTGTGTGTGTATGGAACTAGAGATTGAACTAGAGATAGAACTAGAGATAGAACCCAGGGCATTCTATCTCTGAGCTATACCCCCAGCCCTGTTTTTTATTCTTTATTTTGAAACTGGGTCTCACTAAGTTGCGGAGGGCCTCACTAAGTAGCTGAGGCTGGCCGCGAACCCGGATCCTCCGGTCTCAGCTTCCCAAGTACTGGGATTACAAGCGTGTGCCAACATGCCCGGCTAGTCATTGAGCCTTTTGAGAATCAAGACAATATCAATTTCATAAATGTCAGATAAGAGGATTATTTCTACCTTTGATGTTGCTAAAGGAAGAAAATATTTTGCCCATTTGAAAATTTTAATGTTGCTTATTTAACTGTCCCATATCATAGATCATCCTTAATCACTTTATATCAGTTAAATTTGTATATGTGTATGTGGGAGAGGGTAACTGATATGTATTTATTGAGAAGATGTAAGCATCCTTTCATTGCTGGTTATATCTCATGATGAGATTTTAAAAGCAGTTGGGAACATTCTATATCAGTAATCTACTTAGGTCAGTCTAACCATTTAGAGAGTATTAGCATAAGGAAATAAAATTCAAAAGAAGGAAAAAAGCTATATGCAATGCAAAATTTACTTATTGTAGTATTTTATATATAATGGGAAAAATTAGAAATACTTTGAAAGTCCAGCATTAAATAACTAATATATAAAATGAGATGCAACAAATTGATGGTAATTATTAAAAATGGTGATGAAAGATTTAATAACATTAGGTAATGTTGCCCTACAAAAGGAGAACACATGGCTTACAAATACAGTAATACACTGAATTCAGCTGTTATAAATGAGAGGCATTTTGGCATAGTGACTAAAAGCATAAATATTGGAGACAACCCTCCCCCCAGTGTGAACCTGGGCTCTGCTACTTATAGCATTGGGCAAATTATTTAAGCTTGCATACTTGAGTTTCAACATTTATAAAATGTTGAACACAGATATTGTTTTCTTCATAGAATTATTATGAGAAGCTGAGCGTGATGGTGTATGCTTGTAATCCCAGTACTTGGGAGGCTGAGACAGGAAGATCAGCTACTTAGTGAGGCCCTCTGCAACTTAGTTAAGACCCTGTTTCAAAACAAAGAATAAAAAATAGGGCTGGGGGTGTAGCTTAGAGGTAAAATGCCTGTGGGTTCAATCCCCAGTTCCAAAAAAAGTTACTTTTTTGTCATTATATACTGTAGCAATAAATAAATTTCAAAACACAAAAAGTGATATTATACTATTATTGATTTTATAAAATTTTAATTAAAAAATCCTCATAGTTTTGATGCTTATTGAGAAGGAAGTGATGATCTATTAGGTAGTAAATTTTTTTTAGAAAACACGTTTTAGCTTTATTTCATAAGGTAATTTATATCCTATGAATGTAATCAGGAAAGTAATTATATAAATTATTAAATCCATCCGGGCATGGTGGTGCACGCTCGTAATCCCAGTACTTTGGGAGGCAGAGACCGGATGATCAGAGTTCGCAGCCAGCCTCAGCTCTCTCTCTCTCTCTCTCCCTGTCTCTCTCTCTCTCTCTCTACTTAGTGAGGCCCTCCACAACTTTGTGAGACCCGATTTCAAAATAAAGTATAAAACAAAATAGGGATGGGGGTGTAGCGTGGAGGTGGAACGCCCCTGGGTTCAATCCCCGGTATCGAAAAAAAAATTATTAAATCCTAGTTTTCTTATAAATGTTGAGTAGCTATAAGAAAATATGAATGCCGGGCGTGGTGGCACATGCTTGTAATCCCAGTACTTTGGGAGGCGGAGACTGGAGGATCCAGGTTCTCGGCCAGCCTCAGCTCTCTCTCTCTCTCTCTCTCTCAAAATAAAGTATAAAAAATAGGGCCTGGGGCGTAGCGCAGATGTAGAACGCCCCTGCGTTCAATCCCTGGTACCGCCAAAAAAAAGAAAATATGAAAGCATTAAAGTGGGCAATCTTTATTTTCTTTGCCTGTAGATGGCACTATAATTTTAGCTATCTTATTTATATAGTAAATACTGTGTAGCCATGTATGAAGAAAAGATCGTTGTTTATTTCAAGTTACTAAAATATATTCAGATGTTATTCATGTTGAAACTCACTTTATATACCAATAATTTTGCCATGATAATTTTTTTCAGCTTAGGGACTCTATCAATGTACTTTGGACACACTTATGACCAATCACCCAGGTTTTTAGTTTTTATGGGGCATTTCAGATCTTTATAAGCATGACCTTTGGTTTAGTTTTAATTTTCAAGGTTACAGTTGAAACCGAATAATAATGCCTGAGGACTAGTAAGGTGAAACAATTTTGAGTTCTTTGTTAAGATAAAAATACCTGGACTTTTTGTGAGTTGTAATAAACTGAAAGTTACTCATAATTTTTGACCCAACTGACATTTATTGAACTTCTGTTATGCCAATGACTCTTATTTTATTCATATACCTATCCTATGGGGAGTTAGTATTTATCCCTGTTTTTGCAAATTAGAAATATATCAGAGTGAGCCAGGCGTGGTGGCGCACGCTTGTAATCCCAGTAGTTGGGGAGGCGGAGACCGGAGGATCCGGGTTCGCGGCCAGCCTCAGCTCTCTCTCTCTCTCTCTCTCTCTCTCTCTCCCTCCCTGTCTCTCTCTCTCTCCCTCCCTGTCTCTCTCTCTCTCTATCTACTTAGTGAGGCCCTCCGCAACTTCGTGAGACCCGGTTTCAAAATAAAGTATAAAAAATAGGGCCGGGGGTGTAGCGTGGAGGTAGAACGCCCCTGGGCTCAATCCCCGGAACCGCAAAAAAAAAAGGAAATCTCTAGCACCATATCCCTGGCTTCTATCATCAGGTACTCTAGAAGCATTTTTAATGGCTACATTGTATTTGGTTCTATGGATGCTCCAAAATTTATTTTGCTGTTTTTTATTTAGTTCCCTATTGTTGAACTTTGATTGTTTTCTAATTCTATCTTAAATATTTCTATAGTATTTTATCTAAAGTATCCTTTAGATAAATCTTCATGTACCTCCACATTCATTTCCTTAGAATAAATTCCTGGGAGTGATATTGGATAGTCACATTTTTAAGGCCTTGGATAAATATTTCCAGATAGTTCTCTAAGTTACTCTCCTCTTCAGTCAGCAGTGTTTGGAAAATGCCCACTTTCCCACACTCTCTATATGACTAGGTGCTACTATAAAATGTAAAATATTTTCTAATCGGATTGGAGGTAAGGGGATATTTCTCTTCATGGCATTTATATTATGTCTCATTTATTTTCTTTTACTTGCTGGAAAAGTTCACTTGTTTTAATAAAAGATATTCATTGGCCATTGGTATTTCATATTTTCAGGTCCCTCTCTCTTTCTTTTTTTCTTCTTTCTTTTTGCTATTTTCTTCTGGATTTGTACATTTACTCTCTGCATTAGGGATAGACCTTTGGTCTTTCATCGATTCTGCAGCTTACTCTATTTTTAAGAGGCAATTGCCTAATCCTCTTTATCCAAATGAGTCTCTAATCAATGAAATCGGAGGCAGTGTAATAAATTGATGTGAAATTTTTCATAAAACAGAAAGGAGTGAGGTGCTTCCCAGAGCCCTGCAAGGTCCCCATGCAGTTAATAAGCCCCACTTAAAGCAGGAAGCTCTTTGCCACGGGCAGGTTGACCGCCAAAGCATGCAGAGCCAGACACCCCGCACCCAGGGATGCCTGTTTCCAGCCCGATTTGACAGGCCCTAATGACTCTAGCCACCATTGTCAATGTGACAAAGGCCTCAGGGCTTTCCTGTCTCCTAAAAAATCAGCTTCATATCAATTAGTATGTTTAGTGTGTCACCAGGGAGGGGAGGAAGAACAGTACTTCCTCCTGAGATAAACACTTCCATTTAGAGCTCATTAATAAAACGCAGCTTGGAAAGTTGTAATCATAATTTAAGCAACAAAGACACACTTCCAGGTCAATGCTTTTGGGAACGGGTTCATTTTCATTGCTTGCTAAGGACCTTATTAGGGCTTTAAGACACATTTAAAAATCTTCCCCTCAGCAAGGTTTCTGAGCTCATTTAAACTCCCAGCATGCTCTTACGGCTGGTATTAACTTTCCCGTGTTTAATGTTTATTTCCGACAAGTAAGAAACACATCATACTTTGTGAATGGGCCCTTTGGGAATCGGCAAAGAAGAGTAACAGGAACGGGGAGGGAAATCCCCTGGGAATCTATGTGACTATAGCAGTCTCCTCTTACCTGCAAGGGGATATGTCCCAAGACCCCTGAATGCAGATGCTTCCAGGATGCCTGAAACCATAGCTAGTACCGAGCCCTACACATATAAGCTACGTTTTTCCCTATACATTCATGCCTATTGTAAAGTTTAATTTATAAATTAGGCATAGTAAGAGAGCAACAATAACTAATAATAAAATAGAACAATTAAAATGATATAATGTAATAAAAATTACATAATTTTTATGTGGTCTCTCTCTCTCTCTCTCTCTCTCTCTCTTTCTCAAAATATACATCTTATTGTACTTGACCCACCCTTTTTCTTCTTACCTGTGATTGACCAGAGTTAATTGAAATGGTGGAAAGCAAAACCATGGATAATGAGGGACTACTTAGTTAACTTGAAACTTGAAAGAGTGAAAGACCTGGACAACTTCCTTATTGTTGTTACTGTTGTTTTTAGATCCTTATATGTATATTGTTTCTCGGTCTTTTGGCTAAGATCAAGTGTAGATCCTTATATATAAATGTTTTTATATTCTTAGCCTCAGCGGCTTGCTTTTGGAACAACCTCTGAATAAGCGTGTTCCATGATAGGAACTTCAGCCTAGCACCTTCTCCCTCCTTCCACCATCCAACTTCAAACCAGGAGCTGTGAGGCCAATCGATAAAGCAGGTACAGGAAATCCTGATGCAAGCGAGGCGGTGTCATTTCAAACTCGTTGCTGAATCTGAGGTAAGAAAAAAAACTGCATAGTGGAGCCTCCATTTTCATTGCCTTAGCCTTTTATACTAGTCAGGGTAATAAATGCTGGTTGCTATAACAAACAATCCCCAAATCTCCACGGATTAATAAGTAATACAAAGGTTTATATTCCTGTTCCATCACAGTCCATATGTGGGTCACAAAGCTCTTCTTGGAGGCTCTCCTCCAGACAGAAACTCAGGGATCCAAGTGCCTTTTATCTGTAGTACTGTCATCTTATTTTATTATTTATTATTTATTTATTTATTCATGTGCATTACTGGGGATTGAACCCAGGGACATTCTACTCTGAGGTACACCCCCAGTCCTATTTTATTTTTTTTAATTTGGAAATAGAGTCTCACTAAGTTACTGAGGGCCTCACTAAGTTGCTGAGGCTGGCCTTGCACCTGTGATCCTCCTGCCTCAGCCTCCCCAAGTACTAGGATCAAAGGCGTGTGCCACCATGCCCTGCTGGTGCTGTGATTTTAAACATGGCAGGTGGCTGCCATGGAAGGTAGCTGTGGAAGAGGGAGACAGAATATGGAGGTGATGGAAGATGATACAGAGGGGTTATGGTCATTGTCCAAACCCAGTAGCATGCCCCCAACCTAAGTGTAAAAGAAACTGGGAATCATATATTCCTTTGTGCTCAGGAAGAAGGAAATGAAATGAGATTTGGTGACCACAGCTTTGTACCTATCACATCTTGCTTGGTTTTACCCAGGTGAGTGAGATGACCAGCTAAAAGGCCCCTTTAGCTTCTCTCTGTCTACATTCTCTGCTCTTACCAGGATATGTGCAACATCCATATCATTATTCCATTAAGACTTTACTGAATGGGCTGTAAGTGTCTCAAGTACATACTATGAACAGAGTCACTTTTTTTTTTTTTTGGCAGTACCAGGGATTGAACACAGAGGCATTCTACCTCCAATATACACTCCCAGCCCTATTTTTTTATTCTTTATTTTGAAACAGGGTCCAGGGATTGAACACAGAGGCATTCTACCTCCAAGATACACTCCCAGCCCTATTTTTTTATTCTTTATTTTGAAACAGGGTCCAGGGATTGAACACAGAGGCATTCTACCTCCAAGATACACTCCCAGCCCTATTTTTTTTTATTCTTTATTTTAAAACAGGGTCTCACTAAGTTGCAGAGGGCCTCACTAAGTAGCTGAGGCTGGCCGCAAACCTGTAATCCTGTCTCAGCCTCCCAAGTACTGGGATTACAAGTGTGCGCCACCATGCCCGGCTAACAGAGTCACTTTTTAAAGAATACATCCCAAATATTTTTTTTCTGTTTTAATTCTTCTCAGCATCTTAGGGAGGCAGAGTTAGCTACTTACCACCCTAACCATATTGGATTAAATCAGGGGTCTGTGCATCAGGGAAAGAAAACCTGTGCAGACTGGGCACAAAGCAACTTGGACACCCCTGAGCTGGCTAGTGCAAAGAACACCAACAGAGATGACTCTTATCAAATAGCTCCAAAATGACCTAATCTAATGCAATCTTTTGTGAGTTGTAAATGCGACGGGAACATAGAAGAATCGGCCCTTCAGCTCTAGGCAGTTATTTTGAGATACTCCTGAAAAATTTCCCTATTGCTGCTTAGGGAAAAACGAAACCCTTAGTAACTGCATGCCATTAAAATAAACCCCATTTTTATATGTCATCTCAGCCTATCACCTAGTTCATAAAAGATCTTTGGGGAAATTCCACATGGGAGCTGACATTTTTCTGGCAAACCAATTGAGAACAAATGAAACCACTGCTCTTAAGCAAGGTGGGTCAGGAATGATGTGAGTGGAGAGGGGTCCATGGCTGTTCTAACATCGTGTCAGGTTCCCCCATCATAAGGGATAGGAAGTGCTCCCTAATTAAGCATGGGATCTGCTCTCTGGGAATAAGAACCCAGCCCATTGTTCACCATGGCTCTTGACTCTGTTTTCTAGAATCCCTCCTTTTTCATTCTCTTTCTTGTCTACATTTTAGACCGCATGGTTGAATATGCCCTGCTTGAAAGTGACCAGCCATTATCAGCCCAGGCCTAAAAGTTTTCTGATTTGCAGAATTTTCAATATTAAGATCAGGACAGTCCTAGGCAAACTGGGATGAATTGGTCACGCTGCCTTATTGCCATGTAGGCAACTTTCCCATCGTGCTTCCTGCCTGTACAAAGTTGAAGACCCAATGATCTTTTTATATCTTAAACAGTCACATCTCTTTTAAACCAGCCTAGGGGTCTTTGGGAAAGACACTTACTCAGAAAAACTTAGTTTGTTTTTGTGTTCAATTTGAGACAATAATATGTGATGAAAGTCATACCCACAACTTGTTTTGAGACATCCAATATACTTGTAAATAGTTATTTGGCTTTATCAGGCTTCTGTGGTTCCATTATGTTCAACTGGGGGAAATTATCTAATAGTACTTTTTTTTTGGTACTGGGGAATAAATCTAGGGGTGTTATACCATTCCACCTCTAAGCTACACCCCCAGCCCTTTTTACTTTTTATTTTGAAGCAGGGTCTCACTAAGTTGCTGAGGCTGGCCTCGAAACTGTAATCCTCTTGACTCACCCACCGAAGTACTGGGAATACAGGTGTGTGCCACCATGCCTAGCTTAATAGTACCTCTTTAATCTTTCAAATGATCTTTTAAAAGCTTGGTTTGGTCTTTTCTTGGAGGTGTAAACTCAAACAACTTCACAATTTTCTCTTTTACCAGTTGGGGATAAGAAACAGTTTAATTTTTCAGCCCTGAAAACTTCCAAAATTTCTGGCCTCTCTGAATTTCCTCTCTGTGCTGCTTTCAAACCCACAAGCTCTTTTCTGAACTTATTTTTTTTCTTTTAGTGTTTAATTATATACAATGCATAACGATTGGCTCATACCATCAGCATTCTATGTGAAAATATCCTTCCCCCTCTTCATTGGTTCACCAGACGCTTATTTTTCCCTTTCAGATTTTGACAGGTGAAATTTTTATTAAATGTTTTAGCACCACCTAACATGGGTCACCATTTTTCAAACCTGTCATTGTTTCTTTGCTACATGCTCTCTGATCTCAAAGGCACGGCCACACATTCTAGGCAAAGCCATACTTCCAGAACCAATCTCCATATTAGAAAAGTTTTTACTGTGATAACTGTGTGAAACAAGCAATGCCAACATTTCAGAGCATAAAACAATAGACATTTAATTTCATACTCTGTCACATATAGGTGATCTCTATAGTTCAGCCAGTATCAGTGAGGCTTAACTAAGCTGGGCTGGACTACAGGGTTAGAGGTAGCTCATCTTTTCTGGATTCATCTTGAATCCCAACATCTTTAACTAGGTAAGAGAGTCACCAAACCTTGTCAACATTCCTGATGACATTCAATGTCACATCTGCACATAGACATTGATTTACAACTCTACCAACTGGACTGAGCCATCCTATTAAAAGATTACAACCAACTTCATCTCTCTTATTAGGTTAAAAAAAAAGTATTACTCATTTCACGGCATGCCTTATTTTTATTATTGCCAAAATTACTATTCTTTTATAAATTTCCTTTAAATGTCTATTAAGTAGTTTGTAGTATAGTATTATTTGAGTTGATCAATAGTTTAAGCCTTTGGGACCTGAAGAAAATCAATGAGACTGGATCCAACACACATTTATTGAGTGCCAATTACATATACAAGAGCTGTGGTAAGTTTAAAAACTGTCACTATTTTCAGCAGTAATGTTACAAATATATGGCACTCATATTGGGCTGTGCATTGTTCTGTGTGCTTTACATGCAGTAATATAACCTTCATAGAAACTATAAAATAAGGACTGTATTGTCCCCATTTTATAGAAGAAATGATTGCACAGAAAGGTGAAATCGCTTTGCCAAAGTTTACACTTCTTGTAAGTAGCAGAACAATGGTTTGAACCAAGGCAATTTGCCATCAAAACCCTTAACCACTGCACTAGACTAGTTCCATGTTGCATATGACACAGTGACCAGACTAATAGTGTTAAGTTGCGGGTTCGAGTGTTTGAAGTGAGAGACCATTTCCACCAATCGATAATGCAAAAGCAAAGGAACTTTATTAGCTAGCTCGAGCTAGGGTCCGAGTCTCATCCAGCACAGTGGAGTCTTGACCTAGGACCCCGAGCTCTAGATTACTCAGGCTTTTATACATTTTGGTTACATATACAGTTGGCAACAGTTAGGGGTATTTGGAGTTCACTGATTGAGATCGGAAGAGC